>QFET01003555.1:6588-37906 GCA_003316355.1 Tuber calosporum
TTTTTTTTTTTTTTTCTTATTTAGATAAGATTGATCAATGGACGGATGGATATGCCATTTGAAGTCACCGATAGCAAATGTGCTGTGTCACGATAACGGTACTGTAATGGTCATTGAGTAATTCCACGAAGGATGCCAGCATGTCGGATATATAGTACGGTATGAGCGATGGATGGACGGATCCGCCAGGGAACGAAAAGCTCGATGCGGTAAACCGCCGGTAGATCTCCCGGTAAATACCATACTTGTACTTGTAGGAGTACCACCGTGCGCCTCGGTTCTTTGTCCAACTTGTATCATAATGCGTGTTTATCTTTTTTGTCTCTAAACGTTACTTGTCAGGTACGGTACGGTACCGGTATCATACCGTAGTTCTGCGGTACCACGTTTTCACAAGCAAAACGCTTACGGTATTTACTCAATTCTCTACCCCCCCCGAGTGACGCCAAGTGATCCTCCTTCCTCTTCATCCAGAACCAAAACCAATCCCCCCGGCTGCGGGAATGCCCGTGCCGGCTGGAACATACCCGATGCTCTCCGAAAAATGGCGATAGGATTCTTCAAGGGTATAGTATAAAAAAATGGAAGGAGATTATAATATCATACATAATTATAATCCCAAGTGAAACGTACAGTACGAGCGGTATCATACTGTATAATACCACATGACAGAATATTCAATCACCATACATGTACGAGTGCGGCCGATTAGTATATTCGTCATGTGAGTTCCACCCTTAGAACAGGCTGGTTTAATCCACTCCACGTGACGAATATATTGATCGGCGGCACTCGTATGATAAGAGTACTCGGGGGTCAGGGTAAGTGGGGCGCGGTGCCACAAAAAGTCTTGGTTTATTGCCTATTCTGGGTGTCGCCCGACTTTCTTCCTCCTACAAAAAATACGCCCTAAACCGCGTTTCTCTGTGCTCTAGCCCTAGTTACTTAATATGGGTGTCGCCCGACTTAACGCACCCCCCGAGTACATACAACAGCCAAGAACCTACCATACCGGGTAAATACGGCACGGGGAGCACAACAACTCACTCGAACCAGATTTCCCGCCAACTCCGCACCGATAGTACCGTACAATTCACAACCGTAAAATACCACACGCGCAACGGGCGATACCGGACCGGACGTAACAGTACGCTACGATACCATACCCTTCCCAAATTATCAATCACATAACGGGAGTGTGTGTGTGATATGATAGGTATCACCGTACCGTACTTTAATTCTCCTATCTATCCTATCGATCCCAGAACGAAACCTTTCCCATCATAATATCATACTGATCTATCAGCGCAGGTAATTCTAACGGTTTTCCCGAGGGAGGTGTGTGTGTGTGTGCGCCGTGATGGTTACGCTGATATCGTCCACGTGAGAGGGATGGAGGGATCGATTTCCGATTTGAAGGTTTGGTTATCTACGATAATTTATTTGGGTATGAATGGGAAAGGAAGAAAAAAAAAAAGGTCGTCTTATCGTTGTGTGTACATATCCTGTTTGAATTCAGTATCGTGTACATCTGCCCCGGTCTGTTGGGGATTCTATCGTATGATAATTATGATGTCGTTCGTGCACCTGGGTCGAGGTTCTACTAGATTCGAGTGCGATTTCGTGATTTGGTTGTTTCTTTCCATTTCCATTCCCATTCTCGTTCCTTTCGGGGTTCATCGTGACTGGTACTAATTTTCGCGTGTTTACTGAGATGAGTTGAGCTTGCGGTCGCTCAAGTACCGTACCGTACCATGTGATAATGATTATGATAATTACTCCAACGTGGGTTCATCTTTACCGTTTTTTCCTATCCTACTCGTATCATACCGTACATCCAGCATCACTCGCGTGTATACGGTAGCGATAGTGTGTCAAAAAGTCAGCTGAGGTTTGGACGTTGTTGTGTCAATCTAATTACCCCCGTCCGTCGTATCATATATAATTAAATTTTGAACTATAATGGTCTACGATATCCTCCATCGCTAGGACATCATCAACAACAACAACATACACCCTGGTACTGAGTACCGTATTCTGAGATGTACTTGTATCATGATACTTGTGCAGTGCACTGCTCTGCTCTGCTCCGCTACCGGTAAGTGCGAGTAGACTACCCCGTGCCATACGGTACTTTACACACAGTCAGTCTTACGAACAGTACTAGTACAAGTACATGTACAAGTACTGTACCTTGTTTACAAGTACTCGTATCATACAGATTCATCAGGTAAAGAAGCAACAACAACAACAACAACAACAACCCACATTTATTTACCTACCGTATATACTCACTTTCCCCCCCCTTCAAGAAATTATTCCATTCCGTTCCATCCGAGTGAGTGAGTGAGTGAGTGGGAATAATTCGGTTTGAGGAAAACGACATCACGAGGGAAAAAAAAGAAAGAAAAGGAATGAAAAACACTGCCCCAAATTACCCGCTTCTTACCGCGCTGCATGGACCGTAGCACTCTACAGTACTCGCACTATCAGCACGATACCATACCGGTATGATATCATACCTGTAATACGGTATGTACTCGCCTCCATTGAACATGGCTGAAAAATGTACAGTACTGTTACCGCTCCTTCCTTCATGTCAGCTTCAACGTGAGCAAGCGCTCCCAACTGATTTGATTACGGCACTGGCACTTGTCGTACTGTACCTTACCGGAGCGGCTATCGTGAGAATAACTCTTTCTACCTTACTGTACTCTAGTATAGGTACATGGAGGTATTCTACCCTACTCCACTAACTTGTCGGCGGAAGGGAAAGAAAAAAAAAGAAAAAAAAAAGAAAAGAAAAGTACCAGAATGTCATCACGTATTATATGGTATGATACTTGTAGATGGAAATTCTAAGCTTATCCTGATGAAATTATCACTGCTTGTACCCTACTCGTACTGTCCTCGAACCGTACACTACTTGTATCGTGCCTTTTCCAGCCCCGCACCAGCCCCTCTCCCATATTTCCACTTGTGGCACCATAGGTACCCACACTTGCCAAGCGTTGCCGTTCTCGTGCACAGCACAGTGCTGGCAATCGGGCTAAACCCAACGCAACTTGAAAAAGCGAACGAACCTGGAATGCAGACAAGACATTCTGCGCAAAAGCGGGCTTGATCCAAATTCCTGGCACGGGCTACGATGCTCGAGTGGAGTACGAGTACTCGTACCGTACAAGTAGGTCTATCATACCGTACTAACCCGCGCTCGGATAGGATGGGATGGAGTCAACTTTTTTTTTTCTTTCTTTCTTTCTCCTTCTGATCCGGCTGAAGCGGTGATGGTGGTGGCGGTGGCGGCATCATTCGCATTCATTCGTTCATTCGTCTTTGGGGATGCATGTCTGTCTGTCTGTCTGTCTGGCATGGTAACGCGGCATTTTGGTTTTCGGATTTATCAATTTGATTTCGGATGCTGGCCCTGGTGGCTTTTTCTCTCTCGGATGGAGCAAGATGCTGCTGCTGCTTTGCATGCATGCATTCAATCGGAATCACCTTCGCGCCGGCTGGGCCTCGCCCCGAGATTTGCTCGCCTTGATTCTCGCTCACATTATTGGCTTGACGTCAGTCCTCAGCACTTACGCCAGCAGTGCTGCAGATAGGGCTGCTGTCTCTGGAGCTGTCCATAGGAATTGGTGCGACAGTATCGCACAATACTATCCTATAATCGCCTCGAGTGCTGGAAAAGTGCAATAAGGGTTTGTTGGTTTCAAAAGACATTATTGTAAAGTGCATTATTCGGTCCCGAGCCACAAAAATATCGTATGGTATGATGAAAAAAAACAAAAACAAATCAAAACAAACAACTGTTCAAGTAAAACAACCACACCAAACACTGCAGATCGGTTCTCGTGCCGTGCCAAACCCCAGTTCAACCCCACATTTTTTTACATGACTCCCGTCTCCCGACAAACCCCAACATCTCTATAGATGGGTGGAAAGGAAACTGATGGAAGAGAAAAAGAAAAGAGGAAAAAGAGAAATAAACATAAACACCTGCCCCTCACTATTTATTTTAGGGGGGGAGGGGGCTACAAGTTCTCTATGCAAAAACCAGGGCCGCACCGCCCAGGGCTGCCGCAAGCAACCCAGCACCAATCTTGACAGCACCAACCTGAAACGCTGGAACATTGAGACCGACGGCGGCCCCCTTGGTTCCGGTTCCCGAGCCTTTGGGCGAAGATGTGACAGTGCCGGTTCCTGCAGTTCCCCCAGCCTCGGAGAGGAGGGATTTGCAAGTGCCCGAGGCGGTGGCTGCGGTTTGAGTCTTTGCGCTTCCGCTAAAGTCGCAAGCATCCGAGGCTTTCTTTTGTTTGGTATAGTACTATATGTCACTCTCTTATCAGCAGGCTCCAAGGTGTTGGGGTCAAAGGCAATACACGTACGGCATTCATAGCCCAGGAAACACGTTCCAGAGGACTGCACATGGAATATGCGCCATACTCTCCTGTAGTGCCATTGGCGGTGATTCCGGTACAATCAGTCTTGGCCTCTCCGCAAATGTAGTTGAACAAGTTGCCTGTGTCCTTCTCTTGCACTTTTGTGGCAGCAACACAACTGAGAGCCGATACCATACAAGAGCATAGATCCCTGTTAGGGGTTGGTGGGAGCACGGTTGAGGCTGACCAATTAGAATCGGCCGTTGGGCAGGAGCGAGCAGCAGTATTTGTTGGGGTATAGCTATTGCTCTGAACATTGCTGGGAGAGACTTTTGCGAGTTGGGACTTGAGATTGTTAAAGTCAACCAATTTGGTGGCTGTCCCACCACTGCTGATTTCAACCAGACCTCCGAGAAAGTTAGTAGAGGTGGTGACGGATGAAAGAATTATAGAGAAATACCATAGTCGTTCGCTTCCTGGTGGTACATGTAAACAATTCCTCCGGAAAAGACGGGTGACATCTGAGGGCCATAGAGAGCTTCGACCTCGGTGAACACTCGAGGTTGAACCACCTATATTCATGTCAGTTTAACATGAGCGGGATATAGATCTCAACTGAACCCACGTTGCACCCATACTCAGCAAAGAAAGAAGGGACGTTATAGTTCGCAAATTCCTTTACGCGTTGATCGTAGCCAGACTCTGTGTATGAGCTGTTTCCACACCAAGAGTAGATGTTATAGCCCCAGAAGTCAACTGATACACTGCTGTTGCCACAGTCAAAGTAATCCGCAAGCTCGGATCTGATTTTTGCATCGTCGTTGGTGGCATATCCAACAGGGATGGCACGATAGTTACGCTTCTTTATGTAGGCTTTCATATCACGGACAGCTGCTTTGACAAAAGGCGACGCATTGGTGTTGTTCGCCTCGTTGGAGACCTCATTGCCTGCAAAGAATCCCAGAAGGTTGGTATAGGGGGCTAGCACATCGACAACTGAAGTGTAACGCTCGTAGAGTCGGTCATCCCATTCGGGAGAGTTACGGTTGATGGACAAAGTCGGTTCAGACAAATCACTGACAACGTAAATTCCGGCATCGTTCAGCAATTTCATGCACGTTGAATGGTCCAAGGTGGTATTGATGGCATAAACACGAATGGTATTCGTGCCAAGCTCCTGGAGCAAGGGAATGTCCCTCTTGCATCCAGCCTCATCCGACAGGGGATCTGCGAAAGTTCCAGAAGTGCTGTTTGCAGGGCTGGCCTGGTATGCAACACCCTTTATGAAACTATATCCAACCATCAGTCCTATTTACCGTGATAAGGGAACAGCTCAAAAGCACTTACAATTGAGTGCCATTGGACTTGAAGAAAAATTCTAAATTGGAAATCAGTCACAAAACCTCCACGATAAAAGGCCAAACGCAGCATCCCAATACGGTACTCACTACTTCCTTTGACAACGATGGGATCAAGATCTGCGGCAGAGACGATGGTGGAAAGGAGAGAACTGGCTATGAGAGCGGCCGAAGCGAGTGATCGGGCCCACATAATTGTTATCTTGGCCGGCTGGGTATTTCTTATGGGCAGAAAATTGGGTCGTGGTCTCTTGGAAGACGGGTGGGTACCGGTAAGCAGTGAGATTCGATTGAGACTCTCAGGGGTTGGCCAAGAGAAGTGACGACAGGGCCAAGAAAGCGAGCGGGTGAGGAACAAAGCGTTGATGAAACCGCTTGGGCTCAGGAACGGTGTGAGGTGAGAAAGATGGTGGTGGTGAAGGAGTGACAGAAGGTAGAGTGCAGTATGTATGATATATAGGTTAGGGAAAGTGTAATGTTTGCTTGGTGAGCGAAAGACACCAGCAAGGAACGAAGAATTGAGAGAGAGAGAGAGAGAGAGTAGGGAAACACGATGAATTCTCAGAAAAGGAAAGAAGAGAAAAGGAATGGATGAGAGAATAAAAAACCGGGCTTGGCACCGAGTGGGGGGAGGCTGTAGCTTTCTTTGAAGGACTTCTGGCGAAAGGGTGCCGAAGCACCGTACTCGAGTATTGACGCGCAAGACGATTCTCGATCGAGGGCACAATGTTATGGAGCTCTCAGTGGAATGGGGGTGCAGAAAATAGCTACTAATCACTTGTACCTAGTTTGCTCGTCTAGACTGTCCAGTCTCTCCTGAGTCCTGACTGGCCAAGTTTTACGGAAGCTCTACTGCAGCATGAAAATTCTATTTGGACGGTGCCAGGGTGCTGCTGACTGCACATTCGAGACAGTATAGTATCATGCTCGAGTACGGTACGGTACTCGTAAGGTACGGCAACTGCTCGAATGGAAGACAAATACGCTGGGACGTTGGAATTCCCCTTCTGGGCAGCAAACTCAACTCAGCTGGTGGCGAAACAAGAGGGGGTGTCGACAGAGCGCCTTACTGGGAGAGGAAACTGCCAGAGTATCGTACGGTACCAGCACAGTGCTTCAGGTGCGAGCATATCCGTTACCGTAAGTAGGACTCTTGGCGCAGCGGCTGTCCTCCGACTCTACGGCCTCCAAGCAAATTTTATCTTCAACCCCAATTTTCCCGATGGACAAGTTCTGGTGATGATCCACGACAAAATCCAAGGCCTGTTTTGTTTCGCACCATGGCAGTTTGCGTGCAAGTGCAAACTGCAGAATTCGCATTTCTCGGTTTTGGTTGGACTGGTTGTCCTACTGTACTTTACCAGCACGGTACCGGTACTCGTACAGGAGGAATGTGGACCCGTTGCCATTCCGTGTCATACTGGGTTTCCAATCCCCCTTATGGGCACCAGTGCTTGTATCATGGGGCAAGTTGGGCTTGCCTTCCGGATGTCAGGTGCCGTGCCGACTTACAAGTGCTGTACTCTACAAGTGTGATACTGGCACTACCAGTACCGTACCCGTGCAAGCACTGTATTGCAGTATGATTCTCAAAAAAAGCCTGTGCGAGCACCCTGCAAACCCAGGTTCAGTATGGGCTCGCTACCTAAATTCAGTGGGCACTGCACTGGTAATTTGACGGCAATTTTTTTTCGTTCTCCACGCCAACAACAATTCCCCTTGCCCGCAGCGATACTCCTCCATATCACACTGTTCCATCTACAAAAGGACTCTGAACGAGAAGGTCAACCGATAATTACTGTGCCATGACATTGTGTGGTCCTTCCGTCAACACAGCGTTTGAAGCTTCACGAACCGTGGTTTGAAGGGCTGTATGGTACTCGAGTACTGTACCGTACAGTGCATAAGAGAGTTCACTTGTACGGTGCATTACATGAAAAGTTTCAAATGGAGCAGCACTCTGACCTTGAGAGTGTGATGTTACCAGTAAATTACTGTACTGGGCTACTGTTGTATGTTGACATGAATCGATCATTGGATGCCTGTGGGCTGTATGATACCGTACGAGTACTTGTGATCAATCACGTCTGTTCGGCAAGTACGGCAAGATTCACATCACTTGTACTTCAGTTCCGAGTGGTACCGTGACCACCGCACATCAGATACTTGGAGCAAATCCTATCGGATATGTTTTGGGTGGAGGTATTTTAATTGACACCGGTGTATTTTGGCGGCGTGGTTGAACTGGGTGACGTGTGGCAGTGTTGATTGATGGTTTGGCTCCTAGCCCGATTAGACACTATAAATAGAGAAAATGTCGATTTTCGATACTGGCGGGAGCGCCCATTTCTGGTGCAGAGGGCAACAAGCTCGCCAAGTTCTCTCCCATACTCGAGTACAAGTAATTTAGGGTGTGAGATGGGTTAGATGGACTGGCCCGATAGCGGTGCTGGTATGGTAAAATGGGACAGGTATGAGTACGGTACCAGCGCAGTGTGGTACTGTTATATTTGCGTATGGACTCCTGTGTTTGGCGTTCAATTGGTGGGAATGGTAGGAATAGTCTCTTGTGTTGTTGGTACAGTACGGCAATGATGTTTTTTTATCAACTTACTATTCTAAAGATACCGGTGCTCTGCCTTCCTTTCAACCTCCAGTAATGGGAGCGTGAGAGAGGATGTCATAAGAGCTGTGTCATTTGCACTGTACTCGAGCAAGTCGATAGGGGAGGGATTCGGGGGAGGGGCAGGGACCGGTATTGTACTAGTGCAGTACTACCGGCGGTAGTGTAGCACCTGTTGCATCGTGGACTTGAGCATGGCTGAATGGCCGGCCGTCCAAACAGAACACTCGTTCGCTCCTTAGCTGGGCCGGTCTGATGGCAGGATCAAGCTCTGCAGTTCAATACATGGCTCATACCGTGCTAATACGGTACTGTACTGTACAAGTACCGTATATCCTCTTGAAAATGGCCCTGTTTATTCGAGGCCATGAGGAAGGTGCTTGTGCTGTGCCGGCAAATGTGGGTACATGTACTCGTACTCGTACTGTATAAGCCAGGGCTCCAGGGTGGATAGAACTTTTTTCCGCTGGTCGCCACAACGGATATGTGAAACAGCTAGGCGCTCATCCTTGTAAAGTGAAAGGGTTGTCCAATTAAAACAGGGGATCTCCTTCAAGTGGTTCTTTCGGGAAATGGTAGAAGTGGTAGCGCCGGGCGTCTTTACTGATTGGGAAGCCCAGGGAAAAGGGATATGAAACTCGAACCGTTTCTTGGAATCCTCGAAGTCGGGGGGGATCCGCAATTGACGGGCAAAAAACAGTGCGGTGCTCGAGTACGAGTAGAATTTGATTGAGCATCTGTACTCGAGTATCCTTCAAGCGGGAGGTTACTTATCGTTGAGCGTGTCTGGATATCTCTGGGTGCATGGGGTTGTCATTGTATTGTGCCAATGGAACACCGGTATCCGAGTATTGTCCTTCTTGCATGGGTGGCTGTCGGTGACGAGACGCCCGGATGGGCCTTCAGTGCCCACCCGGAATGCATTGGACAGCTTCTTCTTCTTCTTCTTCTCCCCTGTCTTCTGTTCTCCCTTCTTCTTTTCTCCTCCAGACTGATTTTCTCACCTTTTCCCTTCCCTTTTCCCCTCAACACTCTTCGCCGCAAAGTAGTCTTAGTCTCCGCCGCTCTTTTTAGCCCTCCTCCCTCCTTCTTGCCCTGTGGTCTAGGTCTACCCCCCTTACTTAGTCCACTCCCTCATTCTCTTCCCCGGCCCTTATCGCAGCGCGAACATTACTGTACCATCCTCCTCCCTCTTCTCCCTTTCCCGCCGCAATCTTTCCTCACTCTTTCCCTCCCTCCCTCCCCTCTCCCTCTTCCCCATTCCACTCGCTCAGAAGGTGTGTTGTTTGCCGAAGTGGCTTCGTGCAAAAATAGTTTTTTTCCTTCTTGGGTATTCTTGCTTGGAAGCTCCATTCTAGCGTGAGCTCTTTGGTTGTTGCACCAGCCATTCTTGCACCGGAGCCTCCTAAGCACAGTAAGTGAACTTTCCATCNNCCCCCCCCCCCAAAACGTGTGAGCCCCTGAAAAAGTCAATAAACAAAGCCCCTCGCCCGTCTGCTCCAGAACGTCAACTTTCCTCAATCTTTTCTTATCTCGCATTGCTTTTGCGGGTATACCCGTTGCTAATAATTCTCCCCCAGGTTTTAACCAACGATCTTTACCAACCGTCCCTCGTTTTTTTTTTTGCTTGCTTGTCTTTTACAACTTTGTTGTTTTCCTCCATCTTTGTTTTCTACACAGCGCTCGGTTGTATCAGGCAAATTGCACTCGCTCAGCGGTTTGACTCCCTTTCGCAGTAGGCTTGACCGGTTGGGTCTTTTGCTGCTTCTTTGAATAGTTGATCATTCACATACCATTGTTGGAGGTAAGTCATCGGTTGCGGTAGCAACTAGCTTTCGTGGTTGATAGTTTGGACACGAGCTAGACAACATAGCTTGTTGACATGTTTGCTCCTTGAGATGTCAACCTTAAAAGCCATCAACATTGACTGACACCCATAGGTTTTCTTTTTCTTTTTGAGGTTGTTCTTTGCCCATCATGTCGGGGCCTCAACAGCCATACGACGACGACCATCAGTACGGAGGTCAAACCGATTCATACTACCAGGATGAATACCATAATCAAGGACAGGGGGGTCATTACGACCAGACTGGGCAGGGCCAACAATATGATTATAATCAAGGCGAAGGCTATTATGACGAACAGTGCGCCATCTGAGTTAATGATTTACCTCATCAGCTAACATGTGGCAGGGAATACTACAATGCTGGACAGCAAGGGGGATACGGACAGGATGCTGGGTACTACGGAGACGGACGGGGTGGTATGTTTCATCCTTGACTCTTTGTCTAAATCTAGTACTGACATGCTTGAAGGATATGAAGATGATTACTATGGAGACCAATACTATGACCAGAACGCTCCTGCTGCCGGCCGGCAGCCCCAACAAGGGTATGACCGCAAGGGAAAACGCCGAGGTCACGATTCAGAGGAGGACTCTGAGACCTTTAGCGACTTCACTATGAGATCTGACATGGCCAGGGCTGCGGATATGGATTACTACGGACGCGGGGACGAACGGTACAACAGCTACGACAACGGACCAGACGGTCGGCGCGGGTATCGTCCACCCTCCTCCCAAGTATCCTACGGCGGCAATAGATCATCCGGTGCTTCTACCCCTGTTTATGGCGTTGATTACTCAAACAACCTACCCGCCGGCCAGCGCTCAAAGGAGCCATACCCTGCGTGGACGACCGAGAATCAGATACCAATTTCCAAAGAGGAGATTGAGGATATCTTCCTTGATCTCACCAACAAATTTGGTTTTCAGCGCGATAGCATGCGCAATATCTATGATCATTTCATGACTCTCCTCGACTCCAGGGCATCCCGCATGACTCCGAATCAAGCTCTGCTCTCATTGCATGCTGACTACATTGGTGGTGACAATGCCAACTTCAGGAAATGGTACTTTGCAGCTCATCTTGATTTGGATGACGCTGTTGGGTTTGCCAACATGAAGCTGGGAAAGACGAGTCGCCGTGCTATGAAGGCCAGAGCGGCTGCCAAAAAGAACAAGCCCCAAGGCGAAAACGAGGAGCAGACATTGGCTCAAATGGAGGGAGATAACAGCTTGGAAGCTGCCGAGTATCGGTGGAAGACCAAGATGAACCGGATGTCCCAACATGATCGGGCACGGCAGATTGGTCTTTTCCTACTCTGCTGGGGCGAAGCAAATCAGGTCCGTCTTATGCCAGAGGCTTTGTGCTTTATCTTCAAGTGTGCGGACGATTACCTCCACTCCCCCGAATGCCAGGCCAAGGTCGAGCCGGTTGAGGAAGGTACATACCTCAAGGATGTCATTACTCCGTTATATCAGTATTGTCGGGACCAAGGATACGAGATTGTTGATGGTAAATTTGTCCGACGGGAACGGGACCACAGTCAGCTTATCGGATACGACGACTGCAATCAATTGTTTTGGTACCCAGAAGGTATTGAACGAATCGTCATGACTGACAAGTCTCGCCTTGTTGATGTTCCTGGGCCACAACGGTATTTGAAACTCAAGGAGGTTGAATGGAAAAAGGTGTTCTTCAAGACATATAAAGAAACGCGTTCATGGTTTCATATGGCTACCAACTTCAATCGTGTCTGGATTATCCACATCGGTGCCTTCTGGTTTTACACTGCGTTCAATTCCCCTACGCTTTACACCAAGGTGTATCATCAACAGCTCAATGAGAAACCTCATCAGGCCGCTCGGTGGTCTGCGGTTGCTCTCGGCGGTGCTGTTTGTACATTCATTATGATAGTTGCCACCTGTGCTGAATGGGCGTTTGTTCCTCGTCAATGGGCCGGAGCTCAACATCTCACCAAACGTCTCCTGTTCATCCTGTTCATCTTTGCTCTTAACGTTGCACCCAGTGTTTACGTCTTCATGATCGATGGGAACAATGGTGGAAAAATTGCAAAAATCCTTGGTATTGTGCAATTCTTCATTGCTTTGGCTACTTTCTTCTTCTTCTCTGTCATGCCTCTCGGTGGATTGTTTGGTAGCTACTTGACCAAAAACTCGCGTCGTTATGTTGCCAGTCAAACTTTCACCGCCAGCTATCCTCGTTTACGTGGCAATGATATGTGGATGTCCTACGGAATCTGGGTCTTGATCTTTGCGACTAAGCTGATTGAGTCGTACTTTTTCTTGACTCTTTCTTTTAGAGACCCTATTCGTGTGTTGTCAGTCATGAAGATCGACAATTGCTTGGGAGAGAAGCTTCTTGGGACTGGTGATGCTGCGAAGATACTTTGCCGACGTCAACCTCAGATCCTGCTTAGTATTATGTATATCACTGATCTAACTTTATTCTTCTTGGATACATACCTCTGGTATATTGTCTGGAATACTGTTTTCTCTGTTGCTAGATCGTTTTACCTTGGTGTGTCCATCTGGACACCGTGGCGAAACATCTTTTCCCGACTCCCCAAACGTATCTATTCCAAGGTCTTGGCTACTACCGATATGGAGATCAAGTATAAGCCAAAGGTTCTGATCTCTCAAATTTGGAACGCTATTGTTATTTCTATGTATCGTGAGCATCTTCTTGCGATCGATCATGTCCAGAAGTTGTTGTATCATCAGGTATTGTTTATTTTACATGTTATCGGGTTTTCTTTTGCTAACTTTCACAGGTACCATCGGAACAAGAGGGCAAACGCACCTTGCGAGCCCCCACTTTTTTCGTCTCCCAGGAGGATCACTCCTTCAAGACAGAGTTTTTCCCAAGCGGTAGTGAGGCCGAGCGACGTATCTCTTTCTTTGCTCAATCGCTATCTACGCCGATTCCCGAACCGCTGCCTGTCGACAATATGCCTACCTTTACTGTCCTTATTCCTCATTACAGCGAAAAGATTCTTCTTTCACTTCGTGAGATTATCCGTGAAGATGATCCTTATTCCCGCGTTACGCTTCTCGAGTACCTTAAACAGCTTCACCCTCATGAGTGGGACTGCTTCGTCAAGGATACCAAGATTCTGGCCGATGAGACTTCTCAGTTCAATGGTGAAGCCGAGAAGACGGAAAAGGAAAAAGAAGTGTCCAACAGCAAAGTGGACGATCTCCCGTTCTACTGCATTGGTTTCAAGTCGGCTGCACCTGAGTACACTCTTCGAACCCGTATTTGGGCCTCACTTCGTTTCCAGACGTTATATCGCACAATCTCTGGTTTCATGAATTATAGTCGCGCTATTAAGCTTCTCTACCGCGTCGAAAACCCTGAGGTTGTTCAGATGTTTGGTGGAAATACTGATAAATTGGAGAGAGAACTCGAACGTATGGCCAGGAGAAAATTCAAGATTTGTGTTTCTATGCAGCGCTACGCCAAATTCAAGAAGGAAGAGATGGAGAATACGGAATTTCTCCTTCGCGCTTATCCTGACCTGCAGATTGCTTATCTTGACGAGGAGCCGCCGCTTGTCGAGGGGGAAGAACCTAGACTGTACTCTGCTCTTATTGATGGACATTCAGAGCTCATGGAAAATGGCATGCGTCGTCCCAAGTTCCGTGTCCAGCTATCTGGGAATCCTATCCTTGGCGACGGAAAGTCTGATAATCAGAACCATGCTATTATTTTCTACCGTGGTGAATATATTCAGCTCGTCGATGCCAATCAGGACAATTATCTTGAGGAATGTCTGAAGATTCGAAGTGTCCTTGCCGAGTTTGAGGAAATGACTGTGGATAATGTCTCACCTTACACCCCCGGCCTGCCACCGACCAAGTTTGATCCTGTCGCTATTCTTGGAGCACGTGAATATATCTTCTCCGAGAATATTGGCATCTTGGGCGACGTCGCTGCCGGTAAGGAACAGACTTTTGGTACCCTTTTCGCTCGTACTTTGGCCCAGATTGGTGGGAAATTGCATTATGGACATCCTGATTTCTTGAACGGTATCTTTATGACAACACGTGGTGGCGTGTCCAAGGCTCAAAAGGGATTACATCTCAATGAGGACATCTACGCTGGAATGAACGCACTTTTGCGTGGAGGTCGTATTAAGCATTGCGAGTATTACCAATGTGGTAAAGGACGTGATTTGGGTTTCGGATCTATTCTTAACTTTACCACAAAGATTGGAACTGGCATGGGAGAACAGATGCTTTCACGTGAATACTACTATCTCGGTACTCAGCTTCCCCTGGATCGTTTCTTGTCCTTCTACTATGCGCATCCTGGTTTCCACATCAACAATTTGTTCATCATGTTGTCGGTTCAACTCTTCATGTTTGTCATGATCAATCTTGGTGCTCTCAAAGACCAGATTGTTGTGTGCGACTACAATCCCAACAAGCCAATTACAGATCCACTGAAACCTGTTGGGTGCCGCAACATTGAACCGATCATGGACTGGGTTGTGCGTTGCAGTTTGTCAATTGTTATCGTGTTCTTTATTTCTTTTGTCCCTCTTGTTGTCCAGGAGCTCACTGAGCGTGGATTCTGGCGTGCGGCTACTCGACTGGGGAGACATTTTTGCTCATGTTCACCTGCCTTTGAGGTGTTTGTGTGCCAGATTTATGCCAACTCCTTGCTCAACGATCTCGCTTTTGGTGGTGCTCGCTATATCGGCACGGGTCGTGGTTTCGCAACCGCTCGCATACCTTTTGGCATCTTGTACTCGCGTTTTGCCGGACCCTCAATCTACCTTGGTGCCAGATCTTTGCTGATGGTACTTTTCGCTACCTTGACCATTTGGGGTATTCACCTTCTCTACTTCTGGGCTTCCTTGCTCGCTCTCTGCACTTCGCCCTTCATCTTCAACCCTCACCAGTTTGCTTGGGACGACTTCTTCATCGACTATCGTGACTATTTAAGGTGGCTTTCCCGTGGAAACTCGCGTGCCAATCATCAATCGTGGATTTCTTTCTGCCGTCTTTCAAGAACCCGTATCACTGGTTATAAGCGCAAGATCCTCGGAGATCCTTCCGAAAAACTTTCTGGAGATATGGCTCGTGCAAAGTTCACAAATATCGTCTTTAACGAGATTGTTGGGCCATTCCTTGTCGCTATTCTCTGTATTATCCCCTACCTGTTCATCAACGCGCAGACTGGTGTAAGACAGGATAATCCCGGAAACGAGAATCTGCCTGAGCCCAAGCCAACTGGAGCTCTTATGCGTCTTGCCGTTGTGGCATTTGCTCCTATTGCTGTCAATGCCGGTGTTCTTGCGGCCTTGTTCGGGATGGCATGTTGTATGGGTCCTATTTTTAGCATGTGTTGCAAGAAGTTTGGTGGTGGTGGGTTATTCTCCTTTCAACCTATCATTGTCTTAACTGACCAAGCTAGTTCTTGCTGCCATTGCCCACGGCCTAGCTGTTATTATGCTATTCGCTTTCTTCGAAGTCATGATGTTCCTCGAGGGGTTCAGCTTCACCAAGACATTGTCGGGCATGATTGCGATGGTTGCGATTCAGCGATGGTTTTATAAGCTTATCATTTCTCTTGCCCTCACTAGAGAGTTCAAGACCGACCAGAGCAATTTGGCTTTCTGGAACGGAAAGTGGTATGGCCTTGGTAAGTTTTTTCACTTGTAAAGTCTGGCGACCAGGTTACCGACTGACCATATATTTTAGGACTTCATGCTATCTCGCAGCCCGGCCGTGAGTTGCTGTGTAAGATCACGGAACTCGGAATGTTCTCGGCAGATTTCATCCTTGGACATGTTATATTGTTCTTTCAATTGCCCATTATCCTGTTCCCATATGCGGACCGCATTCACTCCACCATGTTGTTCTGGCTACGCCCGTCCCGCCAAATTAGGCCCCCAATCTACTCCTCCAAGCAATCGAAGCTCCGAAAGAAGAGAGTCATCCGGTTTACTGTCGTTTACTTTCTCATGCTTGTCATCTTCCTTGCGCTAGTTGTTGGGCCAGTTGTAACTAGTATGTTGTCCCTTCTAATAGTATTCGAAACAGATGACTGACAGCTTTATCAGAGAAAATCCTCATTGATGTTACAAAGTCGGTTAACATCATGCCTGATTTGGGGCTCCAACAGCCTTCTGACACTTACTACAATAATACTGACACCGCCTACTGGGAATCCAATCCCGATTTGGTTGATGACGGTGGTAAAGAGCTTAGGGAGGGTGCCCACCAAAACAAGAACGCGAATAGCAGGTTCAAGCTAAGGTTTTAAATCCATATCCGGAGGTGATCATTGTTTTCCTTTTCCTTCTTTTTTTCCTTTTCATTGTTCTGGGCGGCGAATATATACGGATACTTTATCCTTGAGCGCAGGTCTTGTGTATAAAGGGGCGAACAACTGGTTACGAAGGATCGTTGTAATGTTAGTGATTAGGCGGGACTGTTCAATGAACAGGTGGCATGGTGGGCGCTCAATAGAGGTGATGAAAAAAATAGTTTTGTCCTTCGTTTCCTTTTTTGCATATTAGTCATTGTATTATTCTCTTAGGTAAATAAGGAAAGCTAGTAGTGAGGTGTTACGAAAAAAAATTTCGCTTTCATTTCTTTATTCTACATAAATCTGGGTAGTTCTACCAGCGAACAAATGGCACAGCTTCTTTTTCCACATATTTTCCCGTGCTTGTAGCCGGGTTGGGATTCCTCACGTTCCAAGTTGAATCCACTTTGTTGAGAATGCATATATTATATACAATATCTGCCTCGTTCCTGTGCGCCAGTGTGATGTAGCGGCGGTGGTCGGTGCGATATCCTTTGAATATACAGTATTTTATTTTATTTTATTTTTATAAAAAGCGAGATGGATGGACCATCATCATACTGCATAGCACCCGCACGACAGCGATCCCACATCCAAGTTAACCTACCGAATGGCCGAACAGAATGGAGTCAATAGCTGGCCGGATATCCTCATTAGGTTGAGTATGTTTGAAAGGGAAGAAATAAGGAAAGGAAAAAAGACAAAAGGTGATTTTCTCGACTACCAAGTAGCAAACTCTGTGGGACAGATCCATGTTTTATGATATTTTTTTTTTTTTTTTTCTCTTTTACACCTATCTATTTATCCATTTGTAAAGCAAAGACAAGTTCAACTAGCAGCGTAGCATTCGTATCGTATCGTATCGTATCGTATCATTTCGTTGGTTCATTTCCCCTCCGGCACAAACAGCTCGGGCGGCATATTGATCTTTGCCAATTTGGCGATGCAGCCTCTCAATTGCAGGAGTGTGCTTACGCCTTCCAGGATGCGCATGTGTGTGAAGCCGATCACCTATTTATTTATTCGTTTTTATCATTTATCGTTAATTAATTATCAGCTTTTGATTGGGGGAGGGGGGGTAAATGCATACTTTGATGAACTCTAACTTCGAATGTTCACTGAGAGTATCTATCGTCTTTGTAACTCTGAACATGGTGCTGATGATATCGATGGCGGAGTAGCCCTTTCCCCAAAGCTCCTCCAGCTTCTCGAGTGCTGCGTCTACCTTGCCCGTGTAACAAGCCTTGATCATGGCCTGCACTGCGATCGGGTGGGGCGAGTCAACGACTTTGAAGACATTGTCCGCGCTGACGAAGCCGAAGCCCGCGACCGTGCTCTGCAGGTTGTTGATGGCCTGACGCATATCCCCCTCGGCGGAGAAGATCAGGGCGGCGAGGCCCTCCTCCGAGTGCTCTACCTTCTCCGCGATGCAGATCTCGAGCAGGCGACGGAGGACCTGCGCGTCCGTGAGACGGGAGTAGCGCAGGATGGCGCAGCGGGATTGCAACGGCTCAATGATCTTGTTGCTCTGGTTGCAGGCGAATGCGAAGCGGGTCGTGGAGGAGTATATCTCCATAGTGCGGCGGAGGGCCTGTTGGGCCCCCGCCGTCATGCTGTCCGCTTCGTCAAGTATCACAATCTTCTGCCTTCCCGGCGGGAGCGTGACCTTCTTCTGCGCGAACCCCTTGATGCGGTTCCGGACCACGTCGATTCCGCGCTCGTCCGAGGCGTTTAGTTCCAGCACCGCTTCTTTGTACGCATCTCCTAACATGGCTCTGGCGAGGCATAGGATCGAGGTGGTTTTACTAATGCGAAACGGAATCGATCGGAAATTAGCTTTCGTTCCCACCCTGCCCATCCAGAGCGTTGCGTTGTAGAGAGAGTGTGTGTGAAGTAGTACCCAATCCCCGGCATCCCAGAAATGATCAGATGTGGCATATTCCCGTCCTTCCCAATAATCTTCAATCGCTCCACTGTCTCGCTGTTGCCGACTATGTCTTCTAGGAGGACCGGACGGTACTTTTCGACCCTGTATTTATGCACGATTGGCCGATTAGCCACCTATCCGTCCGTCCGTCAGAGAATGAATGGGTTCACAAACCATGGTAACTCGTAAGCTGGCGTTCCAGAAGTATTTGTAGCAGCCGTCGCAGCAATTCCTCTGTTCAGCGCAGCCTTTGATGATTCTCCGCTCATAGCTGTTTGCTTCTTCGTGGGAGGAGGATTGGAGCTTTTTTGGATTTGGGGTTGGGGGAATTTTCTTGGTGTGATGTGGATGGATTTGACGATTGAGAGGCGCGTGAGGTGAGGGAGACGCGTTTGGTTGGCACTTTGAGTTTTTTGGGGTTAGTGCAGTTGCTGGGCGGAGTGTGGGGAAAGCTGTCTGTCAGAAATCATTTCAACTTGAACTCCTGTCAGCATAAAGTTAGGGCACGAACCAGATTCTCGTTGAAAACATGACCTGCGATAATTACGGTTTTTATTTTTATTGCCCATGGCATCCGTGGGAAACGCTTTCCAGGGAATGTTCATATTGACAAACATCTTCACGGTAAAATAAACCGCCCACTGAAGAACCCAAAATTTTGTTACTCAAACCTTAATTTTTACATCACGAAAAGAGTTGAAAACAAACTACAAAGGTGTATAAAACTCTAACCCCCAAAGGCCCTCAACACCCATCTAGCAAGCACAAAATAAAGTGAAAAGTGCCACCCTCAAACACACCCCATAATATCCCCAACAACCCCCTCCAGCATCCTAAAAGAATAATGCTCGGCAACACTCTTATACACATGCAGTCTCTTGACAAGCGCCTCCCTATCAATCGTGAGCACCCAGGGGCCCGAACACGAGCAGTGCTCCATAAACTCATTGACCTTCAAAGTCTGACACTTCCCACACTTGAGGTCCTGGACATTATACGCCGCGATGAACTGGTGCAACTGGGATATCATTTTTTCCTCAAACGCCAAACGGTCGAACTCGCTACCGCAAAAGCCAAACTTGCACTTCCAGGCACTCTCCCGGAGTTGGCCGTCGGCCGTGACTTCCGGCATTAGGTCCTCGTCCTTGCACAAGTCCATGTCACGCGGGAGAGCGCAGTTCTTGCAGATCACTTGGGAGAATTTGAGTGATTCGCTGGGATTCTCAAACGTACCCTCTTTGCTAAACTCTTTGATATCGAGCATTGCTAGGAGTTCCTTGCGGAAGGTGCGCGCTTCTATGTTGATCTCTTTGGCGAGACCAAAGACCGCCGTTAGGGAGCGGACGAGTTGCAGGACGGGGTTCTTCATCTCTCGGTAGGTGCCTGGCAGGGAGGGGAACTCAAAGTCGACGTTTATTTCTGGGTGGATCATGGACTCTTGCTGGCGGCGGATGAGTTGGCCGATTTGTTTGCGGAGGGGCTTCTTGAATTCGTTGCCGAGAATGATCTTGTCGCCGGGGTCATCGGACATTTTGAAGAAGATCTGGGTAGGCCTTGGTGTTGAGGTATCGGATCCTGACGCGGACGGGTTCTTCTGAGCGTGCATGATCTCCACAAACTCGACTACCCAATCATGGAAGATCGTCTGTAAAGTCTGTGGGAGGAACTTTGCAAATTGCCAATGCATGATAATCTTCAACTCCTGATCCTCCGCCTCAATGACCTTCTCACAAGCCTTTCCCCCGTGATTCACTTCATCATACCAGACAAGATAGTCCCAATACTCATTGATCTCCAAATCGAGAAAATTGAACAACGGCTTTGCCCGGATAGCTTTAATGATGTACTCGCTATAAGCATAAGCATTCCCAACATCCACCTTAGTAGTCTGAATAAGGAGCTTGTTGGCATTCGCAAACACGACATGCGACCCAACTCTTCGGAAATCAGTCAGAAGCTGCAAGAAGGCCTTCTTAGACATAGTCTGTACATAGTAGTGCAGCGCCCGGTCGTAAAGGAATGAATCCGAGCTCTCAACCCAGCGAACTAAATGCTCAACCATAATTTCCGCTACGGGTTGCCCTCGAGTAGCTAGAGCAGACCAGGCCTTTACCATCTCCCGTAAAACCGCCACTCCAGCTGTGGCAAAAGCATTGTTTGCGAAAATAATATTGGTCCCGTCAGCTGGATCGTCACCTTGAGGTGCTGCCGGGTTCATAGAAATGGAATCACTTCCCTCTAGCTCGTTTATCAAAGAGGATGTAAGAATAGTGTTGATAGCCAAATTTCGGACCTCAATCTCGATGCAGACAGACGAGTACGACCCGGGGTTATTGATAACAGGCATATCGACCGTTTCCATGGATCCTAAGATATCATCCTTCTCATGTCCTCCATGATCTGGCTTGGGTGAAGGTGACCACCACAGCACAACGTTATTCTTCTGTAGCCTCCGTGCATAGTCAATGTCAATCAGGAAAGTGGGATCATCCTTCTCCAAGTTACATAGCGGGACCCTCCCATAACGCGCTAGCTCCACTAAGTGCAGTATCCACGCCCCCAAAGCCAGGTAATGTGTCACAATCCTCTTAGCCACGAATGTCTGCCAACCGAGCGGAGGCAGGTTACTATCCGAGGAGTCCGAGCGCAAGGTGAGGATAGGGAACTCGCTCAAGATAGGCACAGTATCCACCAGAGTCCTTTGTTGTGGGGATTGAATAACAAGCGTAGTTGGTTTCGACCCCTCATTCCGAATCTTCTTTGATAGATCTGTCAACTCCCTCTCTAGCTTCTTTTTCGTACTGGCATAAGTTGTTTGAAAGTGTAGTGTGGCTAGGTACTCGATCATGCTATCTCCGGGGCCGTTGACCGCTTCCATCTTTCGTGCGAATTGCTCAGCGTATATCTTGTCCATGTTTGGGAGACCCTGGGCTTCCCGTGTCGTATTATAAACTACAACGTGTGCTTCTCCTCCGGGTGGAAAAAGAGCAAAGACCTGGCGGTCACCCGCAACCACATGATACAAAAACAAGTAGTCCATGCTCTTGATTTGAAGGTAAGGGCTTTTCGTCTCTTTTGATTTCAAAGAAGACAAGTCGAAGCCTTGGTCAAGACCCTTCCCGAGCACACCTCGCTGGGACTCGTCGAAGGTGCAACTATTACCCAGTTCGAGAATAGCGCGAACACTCATAGGGACTTGAGTCTCGTACACCCCTTCGACGCTGGCATGCGAGAAGATAATCGAGAAAGCCTTGTGCTCAGATATGTATGTTTCTTCAGGTACCATCAACTTGAAGAGATTCCCCGAAGGATGGCCATTTGGGAGAGTATGATTAACCCTCTCTACCATGCACCCCTTAACAGTAACGCCCGGAAGCTCCTCATTCTTAAAATTGATAAATATTTGACGTGGAACCTTAATTTTCAAGGTGATCATCTTCTTACCAACCAATACGAAAGCCCTAACTTCACCAGGCATATCCGTCGGCCGGAGTTGCAAGATCTCCCAGGTATTCGAAAGCATGAACTCGGTCTGATTCCTGAAGAAGCCACCAATTGAGTCCGTCTGAAGGGAACTCCTGTCTCCGAACAATTGCCTGCGCCTAGTCCGAGCGTGTTTTTGAATCTTCCACTTTTTCTTTTGGTACTGCAACCACCCTTGATAATCCTCTGTCATCGACGGCATCACAGCAGGAAGACTAGCAAACGGGTCACCCCCAGCCGGAGCAGGTGTATCAGGCGCCTTCCTCTTCCCGAGACGCTTCGCAGTTCCAAGCATAGACCGGTGCATAGGTATCGTAGTGCCGCCAAAGTCCTCCATATCGTCAAGGTGCGTAGACACTCCAGGAGGAACGATCTCCAACTCGGTCCGCTTCTGAAACATATCTGTCATCTTCTTCTGCTTGAACCTGTCATCCTTGGTATTGATACGTTTCTGTAGCCAGTCCGGATGTGGCACCCTAGGCACTGGATTCCGCACTTTCTGGAGAGCAGCGGGGATGGTGATAAGCTTCTGAATGACAGATCCTAGACGCTCAAGGTAGTAGTTCCAATCGATGATATTTCGGGGATTGAAATCACTCGGTTCCTCACGCAGCCATTTTCGCAAGAAGTGGCGTTTGACTGATTCCTCTGCAGAAAATATAGCAACTGGAAGTGCTCTCTCGGTAACAGGTGCGCCTCGAGGTTTCGCAGACACAATGTATTTGCAGTTGAGACCTTTGTCCTTCACCATCTGCTCGCCCAAGAACTCTGCCAACCGCCTCGCAGTGGTAATAGATGTCGACTTCTGTGAACCATACTCCGCCAATGTCTTCGACATACTTCTATTTTCACAAATCAAGTCGATGAGCTCCTCATCAGCAAGTGTCCTACCACGTAAATGCAGAACATCAAGCCAACGGTTGGCAGTCTTTGCCACAGCGCCATAACACTCCTCTAGACTCGTTCCCTCCAAGAAGAATTTAAAAATTTGAGACTGGAAGATCTTAATCAACTTTAGCTCACCACGGCGCTTGACTTCGAACCCCTTCAATTCCGCTAAACTCCCATCATGATTGAACACGGCATAACGTTTCTTCAAATTCTTATCCTCCTCTTTGGATGTGGGCAGGATCATAGCCCTATAAGGCCCGTCAACTTCGAAGAAGATAGTGTTTTCGCTATGAGTCTTATATCTGTGGCTGACCGGATCCGCAAGTTCCGAATACTGGTGGTTGGTGAACTTAGCGTGGACCAGATGGTTCAACATCACGCAAGGGTAAGATATCGGCAACTTCTTCCCACCCTCGAGCATGAACGCAAAGTTCTCCGGAAAGGTCCCTGGGAGAATACACCATATACCGTCGGTATCTAGCTCCAATGGTCTCCCAATCCGCTCGACAATTTCTTTAGCCATTTGAATGATGTGAGCACCAGTTAGACAAGTGACCCCGGCCATTTCCATGGAATACCAGCGAGATCCCTTCCTCATGACGTATCCGTAGAAGGAATTGAGAATGACTTTGTGAGCAAGCTGCATAGAATCAAACAAGATAGCCATCTTATTCGCTTCATCGATCTCTGCGGCGGTGGCACCGGAAGCCTTGAGGTCGTCCGCCTTGCGCTTCCATACTTTTTGCTTCCCCTTGAAATCATAACGACGATCACGGAAGTTCTTGACAGTATCGACGTAGAACGGATTCTCCCGCTGACAGATAATAGCCTCTTTCTCAATTGTTTTGGTTTCATGAATCTTATGGTAGACCTTTTTGCTGTAGTCTACGAGACGCTTCTTGATTGCCGAGGCTTGCTCCTCGCTTGCCAGATCATCCCATGTTCTCGGGGGCGATTGTGGATACTTGGGAGGGAATTTCTCGTTTTCTAGTGCGCGCCTAATCATATTGTACTCGTCCCTTTTGGCAGGAAGATACTCTCCTCTCCAAGCCCATGGCAACCGCCTGTCACAGGTTTTTCCAGGTCGGTTGAAGTCACAGGCAGCACAGTCCGATTCTGATATCATGGAATCCGGCTGAAGACGGTTCGTGGTCATAATGTTGGGGTACATAGAAGCAACATCCAAATGGTATATCGATGGTCGCTCATTTCGTGTAGGGACGTCTTTTAATCGCTGGAGTTTCGACCTGATCTCTTCCTTGACCTATCCACTCCATAAGTAAAAACACCAAGCATTAGAGGTAAGCGTAAAAACCTCATCATAATTTGTCACGTCCTCCATCTTCTTACCCCCTTCGACAACAATACTGAATTCTAAAGCAGAATCAAGATCCTCGATGAGCTATTGCCAAATCAGACAGCCATCCAGAAACAAAAATAGCCTCAAAAGGCACTCACTTTATCAACGGCCTTCGTATCTATGACGAAATTGGCTGGGATATCACTTCGGAATACTCCCGCCTCGATAGACTCGACATGACCACCGACGTATGTCTCTGACCCCAGTAAATGGCCGTCGAAGAATGCCTCTTCAGCCTGCTTATGCTTATTCGGCAAGATAATCTCCTTCCGATACGCTTGGACCTGTCCGAGTTAGTGAGTGATACCTCGTGATCGGGTGGAACATCGGTCATACCATGAGCAACATCTCACAAAGAGTTCCCGTCCCCTTTCGTAGCACATCATCCGGGCCTAGCGGGATAATCGTGCACAGGGCAAAAACGAAGGGATGTACGTATTTCATGTATAAATAGTACGTAGCCACGGCGTCGGAAACCGAGTACTCTGCCAGGACTTGTGGTTTCTCCATGGCATATCTTGGAACACATGATCAGTAGGTTTGGGGCAGGAAGAGGATGGATAGTGAAGGAACCTTGTCATGAGCTCGGGGTCCAATTCATCGGGATCGTATCCGAGCTTTGCAGTAGTGACTGCCTTCAAACCTTGACTCCCTTGGGGTAGATAACTGTCACGCTTAACCCAGGCGAAGGCATCCATGTGGGCGGAATAGTTGCTATAATAGACGTCTTCAGAGTTTTTCCGGAAGCCAATCTCACGGTACATGTCTATGCCCGATTGGGAGGCTCTAGCTTCTACAAATGGCCAATCGAAGAAGTCACCGTTGTAGGTTACCATTACGGTGGGCTTTGCCTCTTTGATGTGTTCGAAGAATCGTTCGAGCAAGGCTTTCTCGTCAGGTTCATTGAAGACCATGAAACGTCCCTCACACCCTGGCCGAGGTGTGTATTCGAAATCCTCAATGTCCTGGGAAACGATCTCCCGGTTGGTGATGAGAAACCCCTATATAAGCGCGCACTTAGCTTTTATATTCCGTTCCCCAACCCTCAGCATTAATAAACTCACAGATCCTTCAATCATATACGATATCATCATAATTTGATCAATTGAAGCGTCAGGAAACTTTAATGGTAACTTTGTAGTTTCAATATCCCACGCCAGCACTACCGGCTCGGCCTGTTTCAGTCGATCCTCAATGCAAGTAAGCGATACAATACCATGTTTAGCCTCAACAGTATACCACTTTCCAATACGTATCTCTATATGCCACTTATCAGCGACCATCAAGTACTGCAAATATATCTCCATGGCATTACCTTGATCGATAGCTACCCGCACATGGTACGGCACATCATACTCTCGTATATCAATTATGAAATCGCAAGCTTCAGCCATATTCGTAGACCTTCGTACATCGTTACCTTCATCAATGAAGTCAAAACCGGCGCTAGCACTATCCCAAAATCAGCCGTTACCTCGGGGAAAACTCCTCATATCATATATACCTGGCAACTTCGGCATAAGCATCCATAGCATTAACATTCTTCTTATTCTTCTCCGCAATCGGCATAAGCACTTTCCGTGCCGCCAGCAAGTCCGTGACGTTTGCAAACTCCAGCCTAATAAAAGTTCTTCGGTAGCCTAGTAAATGATTCGGCTATCATCCATACAGTCAGCTCTAACCATCCTTCCCCCCAGGATACCACCACCACCTACCATCCGTAAATCTTCCTTTGTTAACCTTGAAGTCTTCTTGATTATGCCCTCGAACTTTCTTCTCAACCACTCCTCTACCTCCGGCTCATTGCCACGCTACCATCACCGCACTCGTCAGCATTCACACCCCATGCAATGCCACACGGGACTCTCCCAAACCTTAGTAGCGATCAAAAAATACGGATCGTACAAGATTGTCGCTTTGAACGACCCCCCATAATCGTCCAGAAAGTAAAAGTCCACACCCGCCTTTCCACCGGTAACTTGGTCGTCCTCCAGAACAGTCTATGAGCCCCGAAATCAACAGACCCACATCAGCAAACCACTTCCCATCTCTCTCCTGCCCCCAATTGACTCCACAGAGTATTTTTATCTTATAAACTCACAGACTTCATGTTGACAAGCCAGCCAACTTTCTTAGGCCCAGCCTCAAACCTGGGGAATCCCATCCGCTCGTCAATGTCATTCGCAAGTCTCAAGGACTCGAACTTTTCCTCCCCGGAGGTGCGATCGGTAGCTAGTAATGAGTTCGCGGAAATAGTCTTTGTCTTCTGGAATCTTCCTCCACCACTGTTACCGCCCCTGCGGTAGCCTCCACGCTTGAAACGTGCGCTGTTGCTGCTGCTGCCGCCCCGGGAGGAGTACATTGTTGAGTTGAAACCGATGCTGTATGATGCTGTAGGTAGGTATCAAAGAGTGGTGTACGGTTCTACACAGTGTAGAGCTTTCAACGCCAAAGGAGAGAACAGAAGAAGAAATAAGAAGCATGTATCATAGAACTAGATTAAGTATAATTACCAGAATGGAGGAATCCGAAGGTATCCAGGGTTTGTCAAAAGAAGGATTTTATCCTTCGTCAGGAGTTTCGTTTCCCCTTGAGCACTGGGGCAGATAAGTTCAACACAAGGGACAACGCGCACCCAACGCGTCGGAAATTTAATTGAATTCTAAGCATACCTGGAGGGACCCAATTCGGTTACTTGGCTTATGTAACCGAAGAGGGGCCGAACCCAGTACGGCAAACCCAACCCTAAATCCTTGGGCAGGAATGATATCACAGCCCAATCCCAATAAACCCATCCCGATTCCTCAAACAGGCAACCAAACCCAACAAAAATGGCAGAAGACGCCCGAGATCGCTCTACAGACTCCAGCGCAAACCCAACCACAACCGCCAAAATCCACAACATCCCCCTCGACCCAGCAACCCCCACGAAGCCAAAGGTCACACCAAACAATTACGCCCCAACCCAGCAAGCTACCCTCTCGGAAGCCGTCAAAACCATCCACGCAGAAGACTTCAAGAAAGTGCACTTACAGCCGTGCGTTCGGAATGCCTTTCTATACGGGATTACCGCCGGGTTTGCGTTTGGGGGGTTAAAGGTTGTTCTTCGGGGTTTGCTTCCTCTTTTTTTTTTATTATCTCATATTTTTTTTATATTTCCTCAAAAAGAGGAAAGAAGCAAGGAATTTACTAATCCACTTTGTAGCGCCAGTACCTAGTGCAGCGAATTGGGCTGCCGGAACGTTTGCGGGAAGCAGTGCGGTTACATATGAGGTTTGTCAATACCGAAGGCAGAAGGAGAAGGCGGGGGTGCAGAGGGCTGTGGAAATTATTGACCGGAGGAAGGCTGAGAGAGAAAAGGCCCTCGCGGAAAGGAGGGAGGCGGGTAGGAGGGCTGCCGAGGAGAGGGCTGCGAAGAAAGAGGCAGAAAGGTTGGAGAGCTTGAAGCCATGGTATAAGAAGCTTTTTTAGAAACGAAATGAGATGGGTTGGTGGGGGGAAAGATAATTGTGCATCAGGTGTAAATATTAGCTCTGGCGTCATTGGTTTTGCTAAACTTGACTTGGGTCTCTGATCTATAAAGATGTTTAGTGCATGGATTACAAGCTACAGGCGATCGTGCGATGCAAAACTAAGCTAGGCGGGTATAGTATCGTAGCGAAAACCAATACCTAAAGAAACCCTGTATCGAAAACAAAACAGACAAATATCAAGCCAAATCGTAAAACATAAACCCCCCCCCCATCCCTCCAAACTCTAGAACACCCATTACCATAGCTCTCCACCCAAGAAAGCTAACGTGTAAAAAGAAAAATGAAAGGAAAGGAAAGGAAACCCAAATCCATCCTGTAATCCCTATCAGCCCTAAAATATACAGCCCCACCCCAGCAATCCAAATATGAACACATACTCCAATCCCACCAGCAGCAAAACCAAAGGAAGGCAGAAAGAAAGAAAGAAAGAATAGAAACCGGAACCAGACGTACGCCATCCAACCACCCAAGCCGCATATACAATCCCCGCAAAAGCCATTGAGATATCATAGACAGGCAGACAGACAAAGTCCCCATAGCAAGCTTACCGGCAGTAGCAAGACTAAATATCGAAATGCACCCTCTTCCTCCGCCCGCGGGAATCCTCTTGGTCCTCCTCCCCTTCAGATCTATGCGTAAGCCCCCTCGTCACCGCCGCCGCCGCGGTCGTAGTATTGCCATTCGTAAAGCTCTTCCTCCTCCTCCTCTCCCAACTCCGTTTCTCCCGTGCTTCCTTAGACACCCGGGATTTATATTCTCGAATCTTCCATTCGACAGTTAGTTCAGGCCACTCCTTCAATTCTCAACTATGGACAGAATGGAATACCTGTTGCAGCTTCTTCTGGGTCCTAATGTAACTCTGTCTAGCAGAGGGTTTAGCTCCAACTCCGCTCAATCCCCAATCACTATCCTCCTCCTCCCCCTCTTCTTCTTCTTCTGCTGCTTCCTCCCGGCTCCCCTGCATCGGATGTGGGGCAGGAGCATCCCCAGCCTCCTCATCACTACTCCCACACCCGCCTCCTCTCCCCAGTGTTAACGGCGGTGATACCAGTCTTGTGCGTTTCCCAAGCATCCGCCCATCTCGACCTTCCTCCTCACCCCCTTCATCCCCATCATCTCCACAAGCCATCCTGGTATCAAGCGGGAACTTGACCTGACCAAGCGACAACCCTTCGAGCTGCCGAGCAAGCCTACCAGAATGTGAAGAGCCTTCGGGCTCCATCCCTTCTTCTTCTTCTCCTTCTCCTTCTTGCCATGCTGCCGCTGGCGGAGGCTTTGGGAGGCCCTCTCGCTTGCGCTTCAGTGGAGAGAATAAGGTGGATGGGGTAATTGCACTAGTATATATCGCCATTTTCGTATTCGTATCTCCATCCGCGGGGGGGGAAGGTGGTGGGGTTCGCTGCGTGGCACTGCTTGTGGTGGTAGGTTCCATGGCTGATTGATCGATGGTGTCCCGGTGAGTGGATAGGTGGGTCGATCGATGGTGTGGCAATGCTTTGCTTTAGCCTACTCCAGCCGAGCAGAGTAGAGTGCAGTACCGATAAGTAACTTATAGGTGGGTAATCAGATAAACCTCAAGTGTGAATATCGCTCGTTGGTTAGACTCTCTTGCTGCTCAAACAAGCCAAAGGCCTTGTAGTTCAGCCTCACCCAGCAAACCTGGATCAAACCCCATTTAACTCCAACCTCGTCAGGGGCTCCTTTGTAGTGTAACCGATCACCGGTAGCCAGCCATTCCAACCGACCCCCTCCCCCCCCGGGGGGATAATAAATTATGTTAAACAGCGATCGAGTCTAACTTTCTTTATACAGTACGTGTGCCCACCGAATAACTAGCTATGAATGACCGCATTTCGCAGGGTTCGCGGAACGGCACTCGCTCCGACCCTACCTGTGGATCGAGCCTAGGCTATTACTGGCAGGCTAGCGACGGGATTACCGTTATTTCTCAACTCTCCGGCTAGGCACAGCTAGGATAAATACATGATGAAATTCTCATGCGCACTTCCCGGGTTTGCTCGGGTGGATATCAGACAAGTATCAGTACATACAAGTACCGTATGGCGGGGTACCGTATGGCGGGGTACCGTACGGTACATGTAGGTACAAGTACAGTACTGACGAGGAAAGGTTCCGTGCCACGGTGGATGGGGGGGGGGACCTTGACTACTGTGATAATATACTGTACGGTACCTCCACTAAGTCCTTAATTTACTCCACCGGCTTCCATTAGGGGGCTCCGGCGCCAGAAATAGAGTGCGGGATGATAAGAAAGAAAGGGAGAAAGTCCCCTCCCCCCCACCCCCCACAGCATTCTCCTTTGCTGGACGTGAAATGAATCAAGGGGTTTGCGGGGGGGATTGCTCAATTATGGTACAAGTAATGCATGGATAGGGTTAAGCGAGTGAGAGCATATGAGGGAATGAGAAGGTAAAACTGGAATGGTATATATCATTCTGCTATCACACAACAATTGTAAATACTGCAACAATCAGTGGAATTAGAAAAACCCCTTTGGAAAATTCCTAAATAACCTACCGTATCGTCCAGATATGTATCAAGTTCAAGTTCAATGACTAAAAAAAGGTTATTAGGAATTATGTTTGTGTTTGCTGGAACCTTATCATGCCTCTGCGTAGCTCTCTCTTGATTGTCATGCTTAATAATATAACGCTAACAGCAAATTTACCACTTTGCTGTGGTAAAACTTATCCATCACTTGACTCCCTCAATGGATAATATCTGTAGAGTTTATAACTATGATGCAATAGATATTTTCAATCTTGAAAAAGTTGAATATAACGGTTTTATTTCTAGATATCATTTTTTTGGTTTTATAATATACAAGATTCTTGCATTCTCGAGCACCATACAGTATCTGACATTCCTCTTGTTATCAGGATAAACGAATAACTGCAGCTGATTAGATATTGGCCAGAGTGCCGTATTTAAAATTCCTAAATTATCTTCTGTATCAAATGGTATCTTCAAAGAGTTGTTTTCTACTTCAGATTGGCTCTTGTCTACTTTTGTCTCATTATCAGTTGGTAGAAGGTAAGACATGCAAGTGTTGCGGTTGGAGCGATGTTGAAAATTTCAGAAAGTTCAAAACTACTTGATAAGACTTGGTGCTTTCTGAATTTGTTTACTACAGTTCGAGACTGAGTCTACAAACCTGTTCCATTACCATGTATCATAATATATTGAAATATTGAGTCTCAAACTATGGCTTGTATGTAGACTTCTATTTTTCGCTTCTGGTTCAAACAAAACCTTGTTCCCAACCCTAACCTATATGTGTTCCAGATCCAGATGTCATTATTCGAGTATTGGGGGACTTCCTGTAGGAATCTGGAAAAATCTGAAAGTTAGAAAATAGTGGAGGACTTCCCGTAGGAATGTGGAAAGATCTGGAAGTTAGAAAATAGTTTAGAACACAACACGATTCCCGTAGTGAGGGATTGTTTCCTATCATCATCACACTGCTACTGCAGGTTTAGTATCGCGTGAGGAGTTCCCCATCCAATCATCTCTCAATTTCCAAATTCTTGACCGTCCTAAATCTGAACCACCCC
>QFET01003555.1:37914-57345 GCA_003316355.1 Tuber calosporum
CCCCCCAGTTCAGACCCTTTTCAGATCCGGAATTTGAAAACAGGTATTCCAGATTTTAGTGTCAAAAGCTGCCAAGACACCTTCTAAATTGCTTTCAGATTCCTACGAGAAGTCCTCCATTAGGACTTAGCCTTATAAGCTTCACCAAGTTTCATCCAGTATGATAATATACCGACCCGAAGGAAATTTTGTGATTATCTACCTCTCGCTCTTACCTCAAACATAAAAAAGACAGAGAAATCCATTGCAGTGGCATATTTCCCACCCCGCCAAAGAGGAGGGGAACGCAAGAAAGGAAGAAAGGAGGCACAGAGACCTCCTCGCAAATCATGGCGCATTAAATAAATGTATGTATGCATGCATATGTTAAAAGGAATAAAGGAAACTAAGCTCCCCCAATTTTTTCTATTAAACAGCCAACCACTCGAGCTAGAGGTCGTGAGGGGCTCAGCTCTCCGTGCCCCAGGGTTGTGATACAAATGAAATGCGAACGCAGCTTTCATAACCAGAAGAAAACGCAAAAATCAAAATCAAAGGGGCAGTATACCAGGAACGCTCAAAAGCAGCCATTCATAATGGGCGTCGAAATCGTGAGAAAATAAGTGGATGGAGTTTAGTGAAACCCATCGGACAGAAACGCAGAAAAAAGGCCACAAAAGGAAATAATAATAATGTTCTCAAAAAGAGCTATCCACTCCACGCTATACTTGTATTGAAACAAATAAAACAACGCAAGCAAACCCAAGGAAATTGGATTAATAGGCATAAGTATGTACTAAAAAAGGAACGGGAAAAAAAGCCCGGGGTTCGGCCGTTTATGTGGATATGGGGCTCCTGCTCTCACTATAGTTACCAACCTCCGCTCCACTTTCGCCTGCTCGAAGCTGCTCTCGCAGTTGGGCGGCAGACGACAAGCACTCGATATATGTCCTGAACTTGATGATTTCCCTCAGCAGATAACTAGACTTCTTTTCCCAATTGTTCATCGCCTTTGATGAATTTGGGTGCCGTGGGGAGAACTAATGATTGTTAACATTGAAAGCCCCCCAGGAGGGAGGGACCAAAACTTACGGTCAGGACCATAGTAGGCCTCAAATCGTTGTGTCTGGCAAGTTCTGCCTCAATATTGGCGACATATGTTTCCAGAGCCCTTAGCTGATCAGCCTCGCCTAATGAGCTGGCGACCATGGTTTGACTTGGTGGTGCCCAATCCGTGATATTCACCCGGTCGCCCGGCAACCTTGGTCTAACCATAGTCCCGTGGTCAAGACTGCTCCTTATGGAAATTTGCAAGCTGGGCCTTGATTCATTGGTATTAGAGACACTTGAAGTTAAGCCAGGGCCTATCTCGCCAAGAACGTTGTCGCTCCAGCCATACTCCACGTTACTGACACCACCGATCAAAGGTTCCTTTGAAAGTCTGGCTGCCCAATAGTTGGCTGTAGAAACAAATTCCTTGACAATCTCCGCAGTGCCAACTTCGAAGAAATGGACGGCACCAGAGGGAAGTGACAAGGCCCAGACGTTAGGCCTTGCTTTCGAATAGCCAGGCGGTGGAAGTGCTGATGCGATAGTCTGTCGCAAGAGGAAAGAGCCGATAGCGTCCGCGCTCTCCGTCCAATTACCACCTCCGACAACTCCAACCACAGCATCCTTATTCTTCCCGGACTGATTGAACTGGAAAAGCCTCATCCACCCCCTCTCAATCACTGCAAAGCATTCAGTCCAGCCCCTATTCTTAGCCCTTTTGTCCATGCTTTCGAGATGATGTTTGTGCTTCAGCATTCCTTCTTTTGCCCAAGGTGCTCCAGCAAGCTCCAATTCGTCACAGTCGAGCAAGGTAGATTCTCTATCATCGGCTGAAGTCCCACTTGCTGCTTCCTCTCGGATGATGGCATGACTCAAAGCGTTAGCGAATCCAATGGATTGCGCATAGTCAGTATGCGTGAATGCTGAACCCAGTGAATCAACAGACATGGAAGTCTGGGTCTTGTCAAGGGAGTATTTGCTCCAGGTGCTAGATGCGGAGGGGCTCCACATCGATCGATCCTCGAGACTAGTCCGACTAGAGCCAGCATATGAGCCATTGTAAAGCCTGGGCCGAGACCGATTCTTAGCTGTCCACTTTGCGCCTAGTTTGCTGTCGCGATTATTGCGAGCAGACACACTAAGCTCTGAGGGGGCCCTGCTAACAGTGCTCGGCGATCGCCGCAGAACGTTGGAGCCAAAAACAGAAAGTGAGCTGTGGTGAGGCGTCTCAACAACCTTTTCCTGGGGTGCACCATGAAGGGGGAGCGCAGATGCCTTGACTGACGCGTAAAAGTCTTTGAGCACTGTCTCAATCTGGGCTTCCCAGGCTCGGATTCCACCACCGCCACCGAGTGGGGCCTTGACTAAAGCAAGCCCACCATCCATATCATAATCCATTCTCTCGCCCGGGTCACCTGTTCCCTTGGGACTCGAATTTCCAATTCCACTTGCTTTGCTGGAGCTCTTTGTGCCCTTGACAAAGTCTAAAGAGGTGCGAGACTCGCTCATTTCCCTCTCTCGGGCGGCCAAAGGGAAGGTTGCGGAAGGCGTTGCGCTCATTCCGGGACTACCGTCGTCGTCGCTTGGGCGAAAGGGTGTCTGCGACCTTAGAGGGAATGTATTGTGATGAGCGGGTTTCGATTCCACCGGAGCATCAGTGACAATCCTCCGGATACTGCTCATGGTGTTTTTGATGAATTGGCCCCTGGTCATCTTCTGGGACTGGGGGATGTCGGCCATATGTAGATCTGTGTTGAGTAAGAGTAGGGAATAAAGAATTGTAAAAACTACGTCTGTGACAAAATTAGCACTTGTGTTCAGTTCGATATCACAGATAGCGCAATATACCTATCAGCTTGAATCCATGACGAGGGTTGCATTCACACCACCGTTTCGCGATTGCGTCCATTATCCTGTCAACCTGTTGTGTCTCGCCTTTAAAAACAAGGCGTCCACAGAAGATCCGCAAAGTGGACAATATATTAATCCCTGACCAATCGAACAGCTCCATATAAGCCTTACGGGTCCTCACCCCAGCAGCTCCACTTGAGTGGCAGACTAGTTAGCAGTAATCCCCTAGAAAGCATAAATCAAGAATACTTACGCTTCACCCAGCCAGCCCGTGACCCTTGCCTTGGCAATTGTTTCCTCATCTCCCCCGAACACCCTCTTAGCCGTTTCACATTCCTCCTCTGACGGTTCTTCCCTCTCTGGATCATCTTCCCGCAAAGGTTCAGCCTTTTCACCCGGGCCATCCCTCTGCAGCATGACTGTGGGTGCTCCCACAGTGGCGGGTATGAGGGCACTGGGCCACGATGCTCCAGTTTCCCTACTCTCCCTATGTTCTAAATTTTTTGTTTCGGCCTCAAGCACCTTCCCTGCGCGTGCTTCTCTCTGTTGCTTTTCAAGTTTCGTATGATGGGCCTCGATTTCTTGCACTGTTGCTATGGACTGTTCTTTGGCCACGACGGATCCTTGTCTAGGCTTATCAAAACTCGATGCGATTGACGCCTGCCGCTCCTTCTCGAGTGCGACATTACCAACACTCCGCCTAGTTGACAAAATCGACTTTGTTGCCAATGGGGGCCACCGCATCTCCTTTTCTTCGTTATCCTGCAAAAAGCTCTGTTTGTTTGGGGAATAAGGACTGGTTTGGGGCCTGTCCCAATCATCCCTCGTGCCAATGCTATTATAATCAACATTCCCATTCCCCCTTGCATATCTTGTTTCCTTCTTGTACAAATTCCCTGTGCTACTATAATCGTCGTTGAAATGACTGCCGCTATCCCTGTGTCGCATACTTTCCCCAAAGAAAGTCGGGCGCTTGGGTGATATAGGGTCTGACGAAGCCACTGTGCGGATGGTCGCACCTCTCTGAAGATATGCCGATTCATTGTTCTCATCCACCAGGTCGAAGCCCGGGGACTTTACGGGTGACCGAAGATAGGGGTTCATCGCGATGCTCAGGGAGGTTGCCGGACTCGGATGAGAGTCCCCAACCGAAAGCGGCTCTGTAGAGTGCAAGGGCAGAGGAGATACAGGATGCGAGGTTGCGTCCGAGACAGACTTCTTCCGGCGCCTAAAGAACGATGGTTTTTTGTTGATGGTTGACTGCGGGGAATGCGAGGACTGTGAATTGGCACTCGTATTTGCTGTTTCCCGCGCGATCAGGTTGGCAACGTTTGATTTGCTGCTTGAACTGCCATTACTCCCACTTCCTCCTCCTCCAACACCAAACACGCGCCTAAAAAATCCAGGACGCCCACTGCTCTTGTTGGAGGGGCTCATGGGTGCAGCAATCGGTGCCGGGGTCACGAAGGCTGGTAAGGGAGGAAGAACAACGGGGTTGTCGGGTCGTGGATTAAACTGATGCTGCTGGTCTCTCCTTAAGCTCTTTGCAGACTTGTTCGATGGGCGTCGCACAAGACGGGGAGATCTTGGTGGAGAGGGTGACCGGTTCCTGGGCCCGCTCCTTATGGAAGGGGGAGGCGCTGCATCATAAGTATCGTAAGATGCAGCGTTTGTGTATCCATGTGATGAACCCACCCCGCAGCCTCGAGAGCATAACTCTCTTCCAAAGTCGTATCCGACGCCGAAGCCATTGGTTCCGTTGTCAAACGAACCGACTCGCCTATTCGTGTTTCCAGGGTTACTTGTGCTTGAAAAGCCGCCAATATGCGAATGATAGTTGCTGGTACTGTTTGAGCGTCTGCCACGCGAGACAGGACTTGGTTGTGAATAATTCGACAGGCTATCTTCGTCACCTAGTTCGTCAACAGCTGAGAAGTAAGGAGAAGTATCAAAGGCCCCTAAAGATCCATCACCGAGCCTGTCGAACGACAAAAGGAGGTTGTCAACCAGTGACTCCCTACCGGTGCCCATTGAGAGTTGTAAATCGTGAGAGTCTCTGGTATTGCTAGTATCGCTTGGAGGCGAAGGTGTGGCCGTGCCGGAAACGGATCCTCTACTAGATTTCCTGACGCCGTAAATTGCCATAGACGAAGAGGAATCCGCTGGAAGGGAAGGTGTGCGGGCGGACTGCGAGGGATTGGGAGGTCTGCCAGCAGACCTGAACCTCTGGCTGTTCTCCGCCTGCAGCTTGTGAGAAACGAGCCTTGGCCCGGGGGGAATCATAATTGTGGAGGGCTCTGCACGGATTAGGCCTTGTTAACGGTGCAGTAACCTTAGTTGGGCTGTTTGTTGCCTATGGATGTTTCTGCGTCGGTCTAGCGTTGAAACCTCACCCGGGGGTGCAGACCAACCACAGAGGAAGGAGAGTTTTTTTTTTTTTTTTCCTTTGGTGAACACCTAGTGGAGCGGGAAACAAGTGAGCGGGCGAATCCGCTGGGGAATCAGCACGGTAATAGGAATACCGTAGGCAAGCAACGAATTAGAATCCTCTACCAGTACTCGAGTACGGTATGCTGTTCAATTGCCTTTGCACCTGTCTCTCTTGTCTTTCTTTTCTTGGATCTCTCTCCCATCCAGAGAATCATTGGTACGCAATTGGCTGTCTGTTAGCTGTTAGATGATCGCTTTTCTTTGCTTTTTGCGCGTGCCTGTGGAATACCGGTGCTGGTATAGTGCGGTATCACCAGTGTCTCTTGTTTTTTTGCTTTTGGTTTTTTTTTCCACGGGTTTCATCCAGCTGAGTTTGAGGCAAGTCCGGAGCCCCTCCGGGGAGTTCAGTCTTACTGTACAATATGGTATCGAACTGCACTCAGGGGAAACCCTTCGTAGAAAAAAGGGGGGAAAAAAACAGACCAAACAAATACTTAGTATGTTCGAATAAACAACAGGTGGGGATGGGAAGAGGGAATGGTTGGGATATCAGATATATCTCCTTTCTTTTTTCTGACTGTTGCTCCCGGTGTCTCCTCTACTAGTTAGGAATAAAGTTGATAACCTTTCCTTCAGCTCGTCTCATAGACTTCTCTTTCCCTCGCACTTCCCCCACACTTGGCTTTTTCGGTTGTTCGAATGGGTCCAAGGTCTCCCAATCTCCAAGACAGGGGAAGACAGGAAATAATTCCCCAGTTTGCCGCACAAGGAAAGACAACCGAAGGGAATAAGTTGTACTTGTAGCACCAGCCGCCACAGACACGTTGCTGGCACAGATTGATCAAGCTTCTGGTCACTCAGACGGATCGGGCACCAAGGCCAACTCTGTGAAAACGATTGGGAGGTCGTTGGTTGAAATGTGAGTTGCAGCACTGGAGTGGAGGCTGATTGATACGAAGCAACGCGGCAGCCTCCCGATTTATGGTGACAATATAAATACACAAATCAAAACTATCCCACGCACGGATTCTTGTTGCAGTAATCAATTGCTTCTGATGGACGATTCCCGAATGGCGGCGTCAGATTAAAAAAAAGAAAGAAAAAAACAACCAAAATTCACGATGGATGTTTCGACTCGCCCTGACCTCTTTGCCTATTGAGGTTTCTTGTGAGCTGAGGGGGTGGAAGAAGGTACGAGTGCCATATGAGTACCACAGGCGGCTTGCTTTGGGTTTGTCGCCAGATCTGTTGTATTTGCTCGAGTAGTTCTACTCCCAACCTATAAAAAACCGGAAATCTTTACTAGCAGTGCGGTATTGTACAGGTATGATGTGGTTACAGCACTCGAGTCCTATGCAGCGTCGTTTGCATTGTGCTGTAGTGTTGACCAAAAAAAGGCCATACATATCATAAGGTCGGTACAATACAAGTACCGTAAACCCTTGAATAATTGAGAATGACGCCAAGACGTCCAGAATTTCCCCTTTGGATTGAGGGGACAAAACATACTGTGCCGTACTTGTACGAGCACTGAAAAAATTCTCAATTGTTTTGGTTCTTACGATACAAGCACTCGAGTATGATACAAGCTTGCCAAAGCGAACTGCAGTAGTCCCCTACGAAATCTCTTTTCTTCGTCAAATGCCAGGGGTAGACCCCGCTAAGAGGAATCACCACTCCCTCCCCATTTTGTCTTCACAAATGCCAAAACCAAATGTGTTGAGAGTTTGCAGTACTGGTACTCGAGTACTGAACCAGCATGTGTGTACCATAAAAGTACTCGAGTAAAGTGCCGGTACGGTTCTCGAGCACAGTATGGCAAGCTTCCTGCCCGACAAGGGCTCACTTGAGCCCAAACCTTGCCGAGAAATGTGCCTGTGCCTGACTGCTGCACTGTACCACAACAAAGAAAAAAAAAATACCCAGTGGTGAGTGGAAAGAGGGGTTTCCTCCATGTCGCAAAAACCACGTGGTAACTGGCATTTAACTGAGCTTGTTCGTTTCCTCCCTTTGCTTTTTTCAACGCCTCCATGAATCGAATATCATACGGTAACTCCATGTCAGGAGGCGAACAGGGCAAGGAAATAAGAAAAGAAAACAACCCCTCGACAACATTTCACCCAGCGAAGAAACCTGCCGGTACCGTACCGTACTGGTAAAGCCGTTAAATCACACTTCGTTGAAAATTTCTGAAAAAGGGTTTCTGAAAAAGGGAAGTGGCTTTAAAACCCGTCTCAAGGACAATACTGTACTAGAGATCCACCCTCCAGCCAATGGGGGCTTGAACCGAAGAGGTTCATAAGTGCTATTGGCTACGGTATTCAAGCACCTTCTTTTGGGGAAAGAGGTTGATAACTTTGGTCTTACTCGAGCAGAGAAGTTTTCGGCCGAAGAAAGTGGATCAAGCCGCAGGGTCCAAACTCCTCTGGTGCGAGTGTGGTGACGGTACTTGAGGTTATTTTTACAAGTATTGTAGCTGACCTCCCGACTGCTGACCCAATTACCGGTAGATACCGGTATCTAATCATCAACTTCCACTTCAATTGACACTTATCGTGTCATAATCCCAAGTGATATGTTCACGTAAGGCGAGAAACCCTTCAAAAAAAAAGGGGGGGGGGCCACACCAAGAGAAAACTGACCCGCTCAGGGCGGGAGCTTTTACCGGTAGCGGTATTGTAAGAACTGTTATCATAATACTCTTACTGATACTTGCAGTCCTTATGTACAAGTATGTACTTGTACTACGGTACATATTAGACGAGTGCAAGTGCTGTGATAGTACTCGTACAGTAGTATGTATCGTCAATGTTTTGGGCAATATATTAGCGTATTACTCAGCCAAATCCATACAGTGCAAATGCCAGCCCGCCATCTCGGCCCAAATGTTGCCTCGACTTTACCGTATTGCATATCCTCTCAGACGGAGCCAGGGCTGTGCCTCCTACTATGCTGCTCAATGTAAATTTTTATCTTATCGTATCATACCTACAGAGACATAGTGGAGATCGAGCTTGGGCAGTCTCTGGAGCTGATCAATGAAAAAAAAAAAAAACACCAAAATCCAGGTCCATTGCACCACAACTTGCTACTATAGTGGTTTGCCTGCGGGTATTGTTCTACCGGTATAGGCAATATTGAATCTTGGAGCGGAGATACAAGCCACTGTACGAGTACAACCTGTAGAAACTCATCAAATCCGCAATCGTGACTCGACATTTCGCAATCCAAAACAAAACACCTGGAAAAGGGATAGTGTTTTCCCGATGCAATAGCTCGGGCCAGCCGAAACTGGTAGATCTCATTAACAGGTACAAGTACAAGTATTCGCAACCCGGTTAACCTTCCCTGCCAAGCCTATTGTGGTTTAGCATAGCGATTCTGGTTGCACATGCCTCACCCTCTAACAAACCTTCCACCACTCCCCAATTCTACTCGTACTCGAGTACCTCACCCCTCCTCATCTGATACATCTCATCTGACTGTAGCAATGGCGTCAGAGGCATTTCCTACCATCGTCAAGGCGATTAGGTCCGGTGAGCCGGAGTTTCTGGAATTTGCCGACCTTACTCCTAAGGACTCCACTTTACTACTCGACAGCCTGTTTGACTCGATAAATCACTTCGAGGAACGCAGTTTTTCGGTAACACCACTCAGAACTATCGTCTCATACTGATTCAACTTAAAGTTCACTTTTCAGTACCGGACTGTCTTCTAGGTGTGGTAATGACAGCGGGCGGCTGGCTAGGGAGGCAGTACCGGCGATGGGAGACTAGCGGGCTTATCGGTGATGATGCTGATCAAGCCATGGACATGCTGCCCTCTCCACGTAAGTATGCAAGGTTATCTTCTTGGGATAGTGGTACTTTTCCCAGGCAAGAAGTATCCGGAAAATACGAGTCCTGATCTTGTCTGTGCGCACATATACGCAAGGATTTTTTCCCATATATTTTACGAACCCCTGTTTCCGAATACTTCTTGCCTGGGACAAGTACTAACAAGTACAGTCAAACCCCGCTGTCCCGGATCTCAATAAACCGGATACCTCGCTGTCCCGTATGAATCTCCGTGAACTTTGAATTTATTTCCACCAAAGTCTGACCTCTTGTCCCGGATCCCTCGCTGAGCCGGACGGATTCTTCGGATTTTGGCCGTCCGGGATAGCGGGGTGCGACTGTACTACAGGAGTCAACAATTTCATCGGACAGTTTGCCGGTAGCATGAAGGAACCAGATTTCTCTTTCGTTCCAGTTGGCCCTTATGGGTTGCGTAGGGACTTCCCCTCTGTCATCTTGGAGTCTGGCTGGGCCAGTACAGGGCCAGTACAAGGCCCGAGCTAGTTGACGACCGCCGCGTCTGGCGCGAGGGGTCTGGGGACGTGCTCGTGCAGTGATCTTGGTACTTGTAAAGGCGTATACGAGTACTCGTACAAGTACAAGTACTGTACGGTAAGCCGAATGTGCAGGGCCAGGTACATGTAACTCTACTCGTAGATATCTCACATGACCACCCCCTGGTGCTGCGTTCACAGTACCGTACGGTACTCTACAAGTGCTCGAGCACGAGTATCTGGCAAGTAAGACTCGAACACAGGGGGGACCCTGGGAGCTGAATTTAGTATGGGTGCTCAGATGCGCACTGACAATCCGCCATACAAATACGAGTATTTGCCCCCTGTATTCGGGTTCTACATGTCAGGGACCTGTAACCCACATGGTATATTTTCTGCTTTCTACTGCCTCTGAGCCTCAGCCTATCATTTACTAATACCGTATTGCTCAGAGCGTGTTTCCAATTCCCAACCCCCCGTTACCAGACCCCACTATTACGATGGAGGAATTGTTTGGCGGGCCCTGCCCAGCTGGTCACAACCCTGCGACAGCACTTACATTGGAGGTTGGCCAGTTGCGCCAAATACTACTCGTTGGGCAACACATCGCAGGTGCTGGATATGCTCCCGCCTGATTTTTCCCATCGGGATGGGATACAGGGGTGGGTCCCAACCAAGTTGATCCCTAGCGCCGGCAACAAAAAAATATAGTTGTATGAATATTTCGTCTTCTTGCTCTGATTCCTTTGATTCACATCCCGGTTTTACCTACATACTTGTACGCTGTCGTCGCACATCGGTCTGTTGCTTGTAGTGTGTTTTTCTTTCCCTTTTGATTTCACCGATTTTTTTCCGCTTCTCCCTTTTTTGCTGAGCAGTAGCGTTGATGGTAGTATAGAGAAATAAAGGACGCTATGTCATTGATCCTAATAAACTGACATCACGTTGTGAATGCGCTTGAAGGGAACAAAAAGCCAATGAGGGAATGGCTCCACAGGCTTGAGTGTTGTATACAGTCTGGTGGTAAGGATTGCAGTTCCACTGTGAAGACTTGAGGGGTTCCAGTAGGGTCCAAATAGTACTCGTAAGAGGGGTGTTCCTATCCTCGATAGAGTACGTAACCAATTCGTGAAGATTCTCTTTACTTTGGGCCAGCAGGACGGTGTATACAGAGGTCACAGGTCGAGAGGCGTTTTGCCTTTACATGGATAGTTTACAAGTACTTCGCATGAGAAAAATGATGATTGCATTGGCTTTTTCCTTCTTTCCTTTTATTGATTTGTGGCTCCGACCACCGGTTTACCGTATTCTTGTTTACTATGGGGAACTCACGGGAGCGAAGCGTAGTTTCTAATCATTGGTGTCAACACGCGGCCAAAACATGTACTTGTACACAAACACCCGAGATTTTGATATGTTTCTCCTGGTGAATGCGAGTTCCCCAATATGGATCCGGCGGCGTGTGCTCTCTTATTATAAGGGAGAGAGTAAAATGTCTGGGGGGCAACCCTGTAAACCTGACGACCGAGGAGTCTGAGCACAGTGTATGATTTCTTTGCTTTGCGTACCGTAAAATCTCGTGAAATCCACAATCTCCATCATCCTAGGATAGGTTTAGTTTCGACAAGCTGACAGAATTGCGAACACCATGAGATCCAGCATCTGAGGGCTGTGCTTGAACCGTGTTAGGAAAACGCTAATCCTTCTCAGGCAAAACCTGCATCTCACCCTTTAGCTTACCACCCATCCCCCCTTTTTTTATTTCATTGCTTTGTGCGAGTATCATACTCGAGTACTGTTGGAGGTGTTATCGGTACGGTATCTGGAGAAGGAAATGCTTTCAAGACTTAGTTATCTATGATACATAGCAAACTTAGAGGCCACAAAAACCATAACCCCTTTTGTAGTCTGTCACTTCGGTCCCGTAGGTATCTATCATACATAGGTCAGACAGCGGGAAACTGCTCAAACAAGTCCAGTTGAGAACCGAGCGAGTATTTTGAGGGGTCTGGCGGGTATCTATGATCCGGACAATACCACCCAACATGATTCTACAATACAGTATCTCTTTTCTCGCACCTGCCGCGCTGAGTAAATAGTTTTATCATTTATGCTTTGAAAGCTGTGAAATTTGGAAACGGACAAGGGGGTGCTGTATTTGTATTTGGGATTGGTGAAAAATATTCTGCAAATCACGTTAGCTTCTGCTGAAGTGTCACGACTTGCATTACTCGTGCGAGTAGTGGAAGGATGTCTTGCATCAGCTTTACAAGTATGCATAAGATTAAGGCTTTTTTTTTTTTCGTCAGGGTCGGGGCCGTATTGTGCGACGGGCATACGGTAGGGAAGGTCTAGGCTCGAGAGCGAAGCCTGGCCCCAGGAGTCCCTTTATGGCTTTTGAACCACCGCTTCGAGGAACTTTGGAGCATCATCCTCTGATCGGTCGAGTGAGAATTCATGACAGGTGCACACTTGATTTCTAACTCAGATATAATTATTATGATAATTTTGCTGGCTAACTACCCGGTCTTGTACGAACTTGTTTTTGCACTAACAAATACTGGAATTTGGGGATATTTGCAGCCTGGAAGGAGGAGCTACTAGAACCCTAGAACTTAAAGGGGGAAGGAAGTCTCACAGAATAAAACCCGTCTCTCGACAAAGGGTAGAAATATTGGAGTCCTGGAGATATGGGAGGGTGGAGTTAGCGGAGGTTTCACTGTAGCATACATGGTTTGGGATTATTGTATCATACCTTGTGCAGAAGGAATAAGTGAAATGGGAACATGTGATGCTGCTGTTGTTTGTCGAAGAGAAATTTGGTTGTGGTGAAGGTTGTTTCCAAGGTGCCGCCGGCACCATACAATACTGGTGCTACAATACAGTACGAGTACAGTAGTTTGTGCTCGAGCACCCCACAACGAAGGTCCATTGTGCGCCTTCTGCACTTCCCCATACCTGCCGGTAGCAGCCCCTGAGCACCACACACAACACAGCACTTGAGCATTGGAGAAAATTGGGATCACCCCCGCCGTTGGCCCCTGTTGACCCCTGTTTCTCAGTCGGTATGATACGGTACCGTAATATGATACCGGTTGTGGGGGGGCAATTTTGGTGTGCAGCGTTTGGTCCACCGAATACCGAACGCTACCGCCCACACAAAACAAAATTCCTCACCTTTAAAACCCTTACAAATCCGCAACCAGTTATGCTCTCGCAGATCTAAGAGGAGCCGCCGATAGAGTGCATCAAGCAGTACAAGTACCGTATATGTTTTCGTTCCTAAACAGGATATATGTCGTATTTTGGTAGAGTACGAGTACGAGTAGTAGACCTTCAAGGCTGGGGATGCTTTTCATGAAAAAATGCCCCGGCTACCGGTTGCCGGCACCTCATATCTACCATACAATTTAAAACACTTGAGAAACGGCACGGTAAATGCGCATAGATATAAAAGGTACAAGTATAGATCTTACTCCGTCTACGGTAGACTCGGAAACCCGGACTCGCTACAAACCCTTCATCAGAACACTGGCAAAGGACTACGATAACTGCAGTATGCTCGGTGCCTATTTTTCAGCGATGAGCCGAGTTCTCGTTGCAGGTTAGGATCGTGCCGGCAGTCGGGCTGCCAGTGCCGAATGGAATCAGCCGGTGCCAGTCGTTTCCGCTGCCTGTTACGGTAGGGCTCTCTACCGCCTCACCCGTGTCAATCCATTCACCGGGAGGCTCAACAACAGGCTCGAGTCGCTCGACACCATTCCGCACACTCGACCCCCGGGACTCTACACATCCACCTCCCTGATAGGATTACACACGACACGTTAAGACATCACTGCACAACGTCATCGCCATTCTCAACACTCAGCATCGTATCGCCTCCATACCTTGACGATCTGAAAGCTAGTGCCAAAATGTACGCACCCCGTACTTCGCCGCCCCCCACGCGATCAACCTTCGCTCCGCATATCACTGCTCCGCGACATGGCAGTCGCTCCGACTCTGGCTCGGGTTCACGACTACCGTTGTTTTTCCGACGGATGATCAAATTCCCTCAGATGGACTTTGAGGTTTGCTGCTTTCACGTTCCCGCAGCTGGCGGTGGCTAACGGACGCGGTGGTCTTGAAGATGGCTATATGGGAAATGACATACCTGATAATAGCTCCTAAGAAAGTCATTCGGACAATATACTATCATGTAGGGAATCCTGGTTCCGTGTGTTCTAGAGACAGCCACTGACCGATGGATCGCTTTCTTAGAAACGTACATCCCACCTCCCTGGTTGGTATCAATCCTGCCATCCATCTAACGTGTTTACTTTCCCCAGAAACAAAGAACACCTGGTCTCGCGATGACCCCTCTTTCATCGTCCTCCTCACATTTTTCCTAACGCTCACTTCCCTTGCTTGGGGGCTCGCATATACTCCGGTATTCGCTTCGATTATGAGGTTGATGTTTTCGCTAGTGTTTCTGCACTTTCTGTCCACCTCCGTGATGTTTGCGTTGGTGGGTTATGTGATGTGCGGGAAGTTTCTGAAGGTGCCGGGAATAGGCGGCCTTGGAAGGGCTGGCGTTGTGGCCGGCGAAGGGGAGATGGAATTCATGTACTGTCTCGAGATAGGCGTCAGAGCCTTCTTCCCGGTTTGGGTTTTCTTGTAAGCCCTCTAACCGTAATTCTAGTGCTTGATTGCCTGGGCGTAGGCCAGCTTTGCTAATTGCCCGCTGGGGATAGGTACGTTATACAGTTCTTGATGATGCCAATATTGACGGGGGATTATTGGTAGGTCTCATCTGCCTCACATGTTGGGTGGCAGTCTCCTGATATGGTGGATAGGGTATCGATATTCCTGGGGAACTCCTTATATTTGATTGCGTTCTCCTTCTATTGTGTTATAACCTTCCTGGGATACAATGGTAAGCCGTTGTCAGGTCCTTTCTCAAACGTGATGAGGGGTTGATGACTGACCTGTTACCGTATGGATAGCACTTCCCTTTCTGCATCACACAGAAATAATGCTGTTCCCAATATTCGTCCTGGTGGTTCTATGGGCGGTCAGTCTATTTGGGTTTAATTTGACCACACATATCGTGCCAATTCTCTTACCTGAGAAGGGGAGAATATGAGGCCGCTCCTGCCTCTTTTGGGGAAACAATTTTTCTCCTGCCTTGAACTTGGCAAAAAAATAAAAAAAATGATAGATTTGGGATTATGGGGTGTTCTAGTGTTAAGCGGGTTTACTCTTTCTTTTTTTATTTCTCTCTTTCCTTTATCAACAGTTCGAAAGTAATTTTTTTTCTTTCTATCTGTATATTATTATACCTTCGCAGCAGATCAGTGAGGTTGCACATCATGGAGTGGGGTTATTTATCGCCTGCTGTATCTGCTGCTACTGGTGCATACCCGTGGCGTCACTAGATGTGCGGGACATGTTGGAGAGATGGATGCATGGCGATGATGAATCACGATGGTTGCTGAAACGGTGAATCTAAGTGGTTCGAAAAAGAAAGCGGCGAATAGGCACCGTAGAACCCACTCCTGCCTCTTCTCAACTCTGGCATTTCTACTGGGTGACATTGGGTAAGGTGGCTGCGATGAGCCTGATGCATTTCAATGTCAAGTCAGAAAATTATAATGAAACACCATTAGGAGATTCTATTTGAAACGGTGAGATAAAATTTGATAATACAAGTATTGGGTACATTGGACGAGGGGTTGCCTAATACCGGTACTTGAGTACGGTGCATAGAAGGCCTGAGAGAGGTTGGTCTACCCCCTCAGTGGTTTAGGAGGGAAAGCAGAGCATAGTCCGTGGACGGACAGTCAAAGGGGAGCAGTGAGCCGTACGCCAAGAATTCGGGGATGATGTGGTATGAGGGAAGGGAGGAACAGGAAGAAGTGGAAGACAACTACAATACAGCCAGCAGAGCACGCCTTTACCAAGTACCGGCACAGTACAATAAAGGGTTGTGCAACATCAACACGAAATCTTCCTTCCCCCGACTGTTCCCGAGCCCTACTCCATTATCACACCCGCCTTACTCTTCGTACTCTTTCTTATACGCACTTTCTCCGTTATTTGTCCATCCCCTCAACACCCACTCACCCCCCACTCCGCTGACCACCTTTACCGCAAACACAGGCCTTCATAATGTCAACCACTGGGGGAACGTACAGAGGGAATCCGAGAACCGCTCCGCCGGGCAGAGGGGCAGCACCTAGCTTTCCTCCAACACCATCTGGTTCGGGGAACCCTGTGCCTGCTCCCAGTCCCGGTGGCCCCTCCAACTCCGAAGCCGGTTCTAGTGTCAGTGATAGCAGGAGGAGACAGAGCAAGAGAGATGAGGTATTTAGTCGGACTATGCCCCCCCCTTATCGTCATCTCATCAGTGTCGCTATTCTCTCTTTCAAACGCTGCCCCACTATCTCCATTCGATTGTTCATATGGCATACTAACAACTTGATATTTATACGCGTATAGGCTATCCGTCGCAAAATCGAAAATGACCTCAACAAAAAGAAGCACACGGTTTCCCGCGCTCGTCAGACTCGTAAGGTTGCCCCGGGAACCGTTATGGCCCTTCGCCCATCCCAGGCTCTGCAGATAAAGCCCAACACAACTGTCGCTGAGGCGGCTCAGATCATGGCCGCAAAGCGCGAGGACTGCGTTCTTGTTACCGATGATGAAGATCGTATCTCCGGTATCTTTACCGCGAAGGACCTTGCCTTCCGTGTTGTTGGTGCTGGGATTAATGCAAGGGATGTGACTATCGCCCAGATCATGACCAAGAATCCTCTCTGCGCTCGTACCGATACTTCTGCCACCGACGCCTTGGATTTGATGGTTCGCAAGGGGTTTCGCCATTTGCCTGTTATGGATGAGAACCAAGATATTTCTGGAATTCTGGATATCACAAAGTGTTTCTATGAGGCTATGGAAAAATTGGAGAGAGCATACGCGTCGTCTAGAAAGCTCTACGATGCTTTGGAAGGCGTGCAATCAGAATTGGGCTCTTCTCAACCACAGCAGATTATCCATTACGTTGAAGCGTTGCGACAGAAGATGTCCGGTCCAGACCTGCAGTCGGTTTTGGATGGAAATCCGCCCACAGTCGTTAGTGTAAGAACCATGGTGAAGGATGCAGCAACTATGATGAAGGAAAATCACACAACTGCCGTTTTGGTTCAGGATGCTGGCAACATCACTGGCATCTTTACAAGTAAAGATGTGGTATTGAGAGTGATCGCCGCAGGACTAGATCCTGCAAATTGCAGTGTGGTTAGAGTCATGACCCCTCATCCCGACTTCGCTCCTATGGATATGAGCATCCAGGCTGCCTTGAGGAAAATGCACGGTGAGTGGAAACAACTTTTAGCTTTCACTGGGGTTCGAAGGAGCTGATTGGTATTCGGGTAGATGGTCATTATTTGAATCTCCCCGTCATGAATGAGGCAGGGGAAATTGTTGGCATGGTCGATGTGTTGAAATTGACCTATGCCACTCTAGAGCAGGTGCGTAGAATGCGATCGATATGCATGATTCGTGATCTTGTACTAATACAAGTGCGCAGATCAATTCCATGGGTACAACTGATAGCGAGGGCCCTGCGTGGAACAAATTCTGGATGTCACTTGACAATGATACTGAATCTGCTGTTTCGGACGGTACTCGACATACTGGCCCGCCTATTCGCCCTCATCAGCCCGATTCGCCTGTTAGAGGCTCTAGGCATGCATCCGGAATATCTACAGACCGCCATGAGGGTAGTGCTATTCTCCCTACTGACTCTGCATCTCACCATGGCGATTCCCCACCTGCTTCTGTAGTTATGTATCAACAGCACTCCAATCCCCTTGATGCCCCATTCCCCTTCAAATTTAAGGCACCTAGTGGACGTATGCATCGTTGCCAGGTTGCTGCAAGTGGTGGTCTGATAGAACTCCTTGCAGCTGTTGTCCAGAAACTTGGAAGCGAAGTTCAAAATGTTGGCGGGGAACCTGAATTTGGCGTGGACGGCAAACTCGAGAAACAAGGGTTTGCTATGAGCTATGTGGATAACGAGGGCGACATTGTTTCCATTACTTCCGACAGCGATTTGATTGATGCAATTGAGATGGCCAGGAGTGGAGGGAGGGATAAGGTTGACCTCTTCGTTCATGATCCAGATTCTCCGGCCGTCACTGCTACCGTCGATCCAAAGCCAATTATTGGTACTCCCACTGAATCTATCGTTCACAGCAGACGGAGACGCAGACATGAAGAGGAGGATACCGAGGAATCGAGTGAGGAAGAAGAGACAGCGGCATATAGAAAAGAAAAGAAAAATGCGGTATCCCATTTCCCAACCGCAGCCCCCGCTCAGCCGGAGGTCATTCCTGGTGTTCCGAACGAGCTGCTCTTGCCCGGAGCTCTCGTCGCTTTGGCTGTGGTGATTGTCGGTGTTTTTGCCATGTCTAGAAAATAGGCTGTATGAGAGGACCTCGTTATTAGAGATAGCGGAATGGGTTTAGTTGTGCCTCTATAAACGAGACTGCTACTGAGGCGTTTCCCCCCCGTTTCTTTAGAGCATATGGACGGGGGATAGGTTTCGTTTTGCGGGAATATCACAAACGTCGAGATTGTCCGATATCTTAAGGTTGCGTAGATATGCATTCTTCTTGCTTTTCCCTCGTCTTTTTTTCTCTTTTCGTTCTTACTGGGTTCTTGTGTTTTCATCTGGATACACCCAGTTGAGCTTGGTAAGGACCAATACACACGAACGGTTATTTGGGTCTTTTACAAAGCAGCTTTTATAGTGGTTTACATGGCCCAAAGCCTCTCGGAATCATTATTTTTGTCGCTGGATGCGGTGTCAGCAATACGTCTGTAATTCATTCTCCTTTGTTTGTCTTCATTGCCTCCATAGCCTGCGTTTTGCCTTCCCTCATTGCCCCTCATTTTTAGTTTACTTTTTCTTCTTTCCCCTTTTCTCTTCGGTATCGACACAGTGGTTGTATCCCTGCCTAGCATCTCACATTCTCTACTTTTATTATTATTATTATTTTCATATTTACTCCTTCCAGATTTCAGCCCTGTAACGAAGGATACGGATTCTGTTTGTTAGAATTTGGTAAAACCTAAGTAGACTTCAGCACCGCTACCGTACCGTGCCTCGCTAGGTTCCCAAACTGTGAGTGATACTGGTACAAGTAATTATGATACATGAGATCGTCGGTGGTGGGGCAACACAAGCAACGCCAAGACATTTTTTACAAATAACGCCGGCAGCTGAAGAGATAAAAAAAATATAGACGAAAAGTGTGACGGACGGGGGCACAGGTACAGCACTGTAGGGTAGTATTTTAAACGAGCAAAACTTGACCACAACAACATAGTTTTCAAGGTGTATAATAATATCATAGCGAGTTCTTTGGGTAACCTTTTCCTTTCTTTTGTCTTTCTGCTGAGCTGCCCCGCCTTATTATTTACACCCTCGTTACTCATCGGGCATTCTTCAACAATTTTCACACGTAACCTGAACGGAAGTGAAGGGCAGGAGAGGGTTGTGTTGAATCTCGCCCTCTCTCTTTATTTATTTTTTCCCTCTCCCTCTCTTCTCTCGCTAGTCCCGCTGCCAGAGTGGAGGGCATTCGCTGAAACACACTTTTCACAATTCTCGTCTCTCACCAACCTTCTCCTCCGTCGTTCCCTCACCACCACAGCAACTACTACCACTCTTCCTATATCTTTTCGCGCATCCAGTTTCGTCTCAGGATATAGACCACTTGGATCTTCTCTCCTCTTCCCTCCCC
>QFET01003556.1:0-54261 GCA_003316355.1 Tuber calosporum
CCACTTCAGTACCAGCAGCAGACGAGATTGCTTCCCAGATCATGAAGAACCAACAACTCACCAGAGATGCCCTAAATAAGGCCAGAGCACGCCAAACCACCTCCAGCGAAAACAGAATAGAGGATGGACCCCCAATCATCCCTAACGAAACTGAAGTTATCCTCAAGTCAGCACCCTATGTCTATAAGGTTGGACGAAACCACAAGCTAGTTCGACCATGGTTAGGATCCTTCTCAGTGAGCGAAGGACCTGATAGACATAACAACTACAAACTCATACCCCCCCCAGTGATGGCAGGAATCCACCCATGGATCCATCGCAGCCATCTTCGCATTTACCTAAGACCCAACCCCTTCGCCTTCCCAGGAACACCTGAACCCATATGCAAAGAACATGTCAACATCGATGCCAGTGGACAAGAGCAATAGGAAATCGAAATGATACTCAAAGATCGAATCTATTGCAGAAAAAGACAGTTCTCAATCCATTGGAAAGGCTATGACGAAATTGAAGCAACATGGGAACCCCTCTACAACCTATAAGGCGCCAGCACCCTCATCAGATCCTACTGGTTCGATACCTACAATGAATCTATACCTTTCAGACTCCCTTGGTCCCATGGCGAGACTTTCTCTGCCTGGACACTTGAGAAACCAGACTATGCCCCCCTCTAACCTGAGCTTGACCCTGACAGATTTTGGAAACCTCTCCAAGACTCAGACTACTCAGAATCCGATACCAGCACAACACTCTCCACCTTGGATGAATCTGAGATGGAAGGCTAACTGCTTAATGTTATATGTTTTGAAATTGAGTGGAATGCTCCAAAGGCGGGTTGGTCATTAAGCCCTTTAGGATATTCCTTGTATGTTTGTTTGTTTTATTTCTTTTAAGGGGAATGTAACGGAATCCTATTATGTTTCTACTATTACTACTGACTTGATGTTGGTTATTACTTATTTCGGTTTATACCTGATAAGCGCTACTATTTAGTTGTCCCTTCCTACTTGGTTATGACTTCCTAACTGGTTATTCTTTCCTTGTTTCACTTACCACTACCCCTCCTTGCTTCTACCCAGTTGGGTATTGCTATCCTGCTGCTATACCTACTGGATTTGTATAGTAGTAGCGATCTCTTGTTCCTTCTTGTTTGGATTCCATTACTTGTTTTGTTAGCTCCATCCTGTCGCTTTTAACCCTCTGGTTTTGGAATATGGTTACCTTGTTATGCTGCCTCTGTTAGCATGTTTGTTGGACAGGATGTTTGCGCTTTTGTTTAGTTTTCCTAGCTACAATCTTTTGTATTTAAAGAGCCTACAATCCCTTAAGGATTCGGACTCTCAAGCCTCACAGGACTATTATCTTTAATGCTACAAGTTGAACGGTCACTCTATTAGTTCCATACCTTTTACCTTGTCTATTGAAGACCTATCCATCGACGCTTCTCCCCCTATCCTAATAGTATCTTCAGGGTCCCTCTGGGATTCTCGAGATACTTGGGAGTAGGTTACACAATCTATGAGATATGGTCGACGGTTCAACAGATCAACCTGAGCCAGAAGACGGAGGAACCTCGTCCTCAAAAGAGACCAAGGACTGGAATAAGCGAAATGAACTAGCAAAGTTCTTCCTATACCAGTCAGCAGGCAGCTACACAGCTGATATCACCTGCTACAAATTGGCCTCTGAGGCATGGCAGTCACTAAAGGACCGGTTTGGCCAAGAAACACCATCTACAAACCTAGTCCTTCTCGAAAACATCTTCACCAAACTCACACCTGGTAAAAACATTTCCGAACATATCTCCAACTTCGAAAATGCCTGGAACCGTCTATCTCAACTATGCTCAAACGCGAAAGGTAAAAAGGCTGATGACCTTATAACCACGTTAAAAGCAGTGGTTCAATCTGAAGCTACCAAAGGAGCATTCTTCCTGCTTTCGATAAAGGAGCAACATGGAGATCTCTGTGATAGGCTGGCTGCACGAGGAGATGACCGTTATGTAGACATAAGGGAATTCTTCGTCAGCAGAGCAGCAGAGAAAACTGAATATAGAAAAGATGAAAAAGTGCTGTTCGTACCAAGGAAACAAAACGGAACGAAATTCTGTTCCTGGTGCAAAGCACGAGACAAGAAGAGTGACAACCATAACCTCAAAGACTGCCATGGTCTCAAAAGAGATAAGGAGCGAAAATTTCGAAACAAGGGACCAAAATTGATAAACGTTACCGACACCACTGTTACCATTTTGATGACCAAGTCTCAACAAATTGCGAATGAAAGAGATAGGAGGATGACAATTAGTTGGCTTTGTGATTCAGGAGCCACTGACCACACATCACCAAAAGAAGGTGACTTCTCAAACCTATTACCCACAAAAGCAAATATAGTAACGGCAGATGGCAGGACTCATCAAGCAACTAGAACAGGACACATTCAGATCCCTGTGAGACTGGTGGACGGAGCCAGACATACGGTTCAACTCTGAAGAGTAATGTATGTACTATCATTTCGATACTCCTTAGTGTCTGAATCAAGGATTGATGATATTGGAGTAATAGTGGAAATTGAGAAAGGAGAGAGAAGATATGTGAAGAATGGAAGGATATTCATGGTTGCGGAGAAAAAGGACGGGCTGTGGTATATAAGGACATATAATGAGAAGGCTCTTATAACACCTTATGAGGAAAGACACCTGGCACTTGGTCATCCTAGCACTATTCGAGATTGCTATAACGACACATTGCCAATTCCCCAACCTCAAGACTTTAACTGTAAAACTTGTAAGATGCAAAAATCAACACATAGTATGCTACATGGAAAAAATATCAAAATAAAGAAACCTTTCAAGAAAATCCATTCAGATCTGAGCAGTCATATAACAGTCCTAGCCTTGGGCAAAAACGAATATTACATGACATTTGTGGACGACTATTCCAGATACTGTTGGCTATACTTGCTAAAGTCAAAGAACGGAGCTGAGAATGCAATACAAGACTCCTGGAACCTCGTACATACACAATTCGAAATACGAATCAAACGTCTTCACACTGATAATGGAATAGAGTATGTAAACCAGAAAGTATCCCAGTTCTTAAAGGAAAAAGGTACAATCCATACCACATCACCAGCCTACAACCCTGAATCAAACGGTGTTGCTGAAAGAATAAATCGTACCCTTACAAGAATGGTACGATGTATGTTGCCAGCCGATTGAAAGTTTCTATGGGGGGAAGCATATTCTACTGCTGCCTACCTATACAACAGATGATGGCATTCCACGATAAAGACAACACCTTTAGAGCACCCACTTGGTAAGAAACCAAACATTCACCACCTCCGTCCTTGGTTCACATCTAGGACAGTACACATTCCTTCAGAAAAGAGAACCAAGTTGGATCCCACAGCTGAAGAAGGTCACTTAGGAGGCTACACTTCCAGTCCTACAGTATATCGGATTTACATACCTAAATGACATATGGTAACTGAAGCAAGAGACGTCAGGTTTGGAATAATAAAAGGAGTTGCATTTGAATATCATCAAGAAAATACTGCTACAATTCCGGAGAAAGAAGCCATTTCAGAAAATGAAGAACAACATGAAAGTAATTCTCCAGTCAAATACGAACACCGTGCAGAGGAAACAGAGGTAGCAGGAGCATACCCTGATGAACCTCCCAGACGACTATCAACTCGCACCCGAATCCAAACCACCAAAGGTCTGGAATATCGAAAGGACCTAGCCAAAGCCAAGCTCAAGGACTTGAATGTCAAATTGAGGAAATGCGATGAAACATTCAAAAGCTATAGGCGAGGCAATGGAGGGACAGGTATACCTGAACAAGTTAGTCTAGAACATAAGCTGAAACGCGAAGCGATAGTCAAGAAAATTCGACAACAACAGACTGCCATGAGCAAGGAATCCTTCGTTGAACTCTCCTACTACAAGCCTGACACCACAAACTACGCAGAAGCAAGGAAGTCAGAAGAACAGGCTGAATGGCAGATAGCAATGCAGGAGGAAATGGATGTTCTGAAAAGCAGAAAGGTTGCGGACAAAGTCGACAGACCTAATACCAAAAGAGTTCTCAAAGGACGATGGGTATATGAAACAAAGGTTAAAACAGATAGCACCATTGAAAGACAAAAAGGGAGATATTGTGCCAAAGGATTCAGCCAAATACCAGGGGAAGACTTCGAAGAAGTATATATGCCCCTGTGGCACTCCTAGAATCATTACGGGTATTGTTAAGTCTAGCAATCAAGAGAAGATACGTCCTACGACAACTAGACATCAAGAGTGCATTCCTGTATAGCAACATAGACTACGAAGCATATCTAGAAATTCCTGAAGGGTACCGCATATCAGGAAAAGTATGGAAGTTACGGAAAGCAATCTAAGGCCTTAAACAATCTCCACGCCAATGGTATAACATCATACCCAAGCCTTAGAAACGATGAACCTCAAGGTTACCGACTACGATCGATGTATCCTAATTGCAACATATTTATACTGTTGTATATACGTTGATGACATTCTCATCACCAGCAATCCCTCCAAAGTCAACCAGTGTGTTGACAAACCACGATCCCGCGTCCAGTGTACCGATTCTGGGGAACCCTCTATGCTACTCGGTATCCAAATCAAAAGAGCAAAAACCGCTATCAAGCTATACCAGGAAAGATATATAACAGATATTCTTCAACGATTTGGTATGACCAATGCAAATGAAGCCAAAACACCAATCAAAGCACACTCACCACTTGTTAAGGCTACTCCTGATGAGGAACTCTGCGACCAGAAAACATACCAATCCATAATAGGATCCTTGATGTATGCTGCTGTCGCTACCCAAGTAGACATCGCATATGCGACTGCCTTCCTCAGTCAGTTTGCAACCAACCCAACAAACACCCACCCAACAGCTGCCAAACGAGTTCTTCACTATCTTAAAGGTACAAAGAACAAAGGGCTAAGCTTCTGACACGGTACAGAGGCTCTGCCTCTAGAGGTCTACAGCGACAGTTCTTATGCATCAAACCTCGAAGATAGAAAATCCTTCACTGGATTGATTATACAAACTCATGGGCATACAGTTCTGTGGCGCTCCAAGAAACAACACCTAGTAGCTCAATCAACAACAGAAGCTGAATACGTCACAGTGTCATTTGCCGCAAACCAGAGTGTTTTCATTAGATGAGGCTTAAAGCAAATGGGCATCACAACAACGCCGGTCGTATATTGTGATAATACAGCTGCAACAAGTCTCTCCGAGAACCATGGAGTCTCAGATCGAACCATACACATTGATGTCCGGTACCATTCTGTTAGAGAGCTGCGTGAGAAAGGAGATATTCAAGTAGTTAGAGTTGAGTCAGAAAACAATGTATCGGATCTATGTACTAAGAGATTATCGCGGATTTCATTTGAGATATTACTGATGAAGATAGAAATGGAAACGTAGGGGAAGTGTTGGAAAAATACGTTATCACATTCTATGTAGTCATGTGTGTATGTGAGTCATGTAACACATACAGATATGACGAGTCACATGTATGGCTGGATTTCACGTGATACAGAGATGGGTATTTATATTTCGGGTTTTCTCTTCATGTATCCTTACAACTCAGTAGCGCAATAGTGGAATCTCAGCTTTTTAGTCTACAAGATACTGCGTTCAAATCTCAGTGCCGCCTTATTAAATATAAGAGACAGCTTTTGATACTGCAATATTTTCATATAGCGCACTAGGATACCGGATGTTCTGGTTCCTTTTCCGCAGGAGTGACATCCACTGGCATATAGGCTTCCATGACAGATTCCCTCAATTCGCATCTGTATCTGCCTCCGCCGAGGCGGTGAGATGGTGGCTGGATTACGAAGTCGTTCGCAAAACATAGATGCATATTTTCTACTGAAAGCCAAGAGGAGGAAGAAGGCGAATCGAAGCGAGAAAAAACAGGAGCTGGAAGGGGAAAAGAAGGAGGCGGGGTAAGGATCGGGGTCATGGTATGTGCGACGGCCCCTACCCGCGCGTGGCGTTCCTGGTCGCAGGAAGTGATAACTTGAATTATGATATGTACTTTCTCTTCCCGCTCAAGCTAATCTACATTCCCCGCAAAAAATCTCCGCATAATTCATACACCCAAAAAAACTGGAATAAAAATAAATATCCCCCCAACCCATTTCCCCCCTTCTTTCTTTCTTTCCCCCTTTCCCCCTTTCCCAACACGATGCCACACCAGACGGTGAATAGTAGATATGTTTTCTCTCTTTTTCTTGTCGTTCTTGTGAAAGTGGTGCGGCACTAGACGAATATACACTGTGCTGTGCTGGGCTATAGTATAGTATAGTATAGTACACTACTATATGTATAAACGGATCAACACCTGTTCGTTGAAATCAAGATACACTGCGGATGGGTCCATGTGTATCGGGTTGGGTTGGCTGGGGCTTCGGTCGTCGTCAAGTCATCCCCGGCCGGTTAGGCTATGCGAAGGGAGGAACAAAAAAAAATGGAAACCATCTCTCTACGCTACCTGATTTGCAGGATTTCCATCACACCAGGGCCCCACTGTGATACCTAAATTACGATATCCCTAGTGTGTGATTCCACACCTATCGTACGGAATCACTCAAGGCCGTTACCACGAGTGATATCCCATGATCCAATCCGGGGGCTACTACTACTACTACTACTACTACCTCCACCACCACCGCTAAGGTAGAGGTTTTGATTCCCGAGCGTGGCATATCTAGTATACAGTATTTTGCGGTCCGTGCAATGAAACGGGGACACGGAGGGGAAGGGAGGGAGGAAGAAAGAAATTTATATATAATATAAAAAAGGGTAAATATAATACAAGTGATTGACCGGTACCATCTACTACATCTCCTTTTTTTCCCATGACCGCCCCTCAACTTTCTTTCGCTTTGATCGTTATTCCTTTGTACCAATTGGTCCGGCATAGCAAGCTCACCCCACCATTGCGTCAGGAAAAGAAAAGAAAAAAATGTGTAAATGAATGAATGAATAAAGGAAATATCTTGTATAGCAAAAACGCCTAAAACATGACAAATAATGTAACCTTTCCTAAACCCTAGGCGCGGGAACCTCCACCTCCCCCGTGAACTCAAACCAGACGTAGCGTTCAGCGAGCCTAACATCGCAAATCCGGACGCCAACCACGTCGCCAACCTGGACTTTACCCTCGTCGCGCTTATCCGCAAAGCGCATCTTGCCCGTGAGCCCCAACTCGCGGATGAAGCCATTACACGGTGAGGGGAAGCAATGCTTTTCCATGACTAGAAAGCTGAGCTTCTTCGGGAATGTGTACTTTTCCAGTCCAATCTCCCAAGCACGTTTTATGGCAACGGCGGACCAGAGGCGGTTGGCTTCCTTCGAGATATGCTTCGCTGTCTGTTCCGTCCGTTGGATGGAGCTTAGTATTGGCTCTAGCTGTGCGGCGGTCTTGGGAGATTGATTTAGCAGAAAGGATTGAATCTGGTATTGAGCTAGCATGTCCGAGTACCGACGTAGGGGGCTGGTGGTTTTCGTATACCCAGTTGGCAAGCCCATGAGCATGTGCGGTCCCGGGCTGGCTTGGAGGCGAGCTTGTCCCAGGAGCATCAGCCAGCGGATTGCCAATTCGAACGGCGGGCGGCCGAGATCCGTACGCTGTGGTAGTACGGTTTCTTGGATGGTTTTGACGACGTCTGGGCGCCGGTAATCGTACTCCATTACGCGATACGGCATTGCGAGCCGGTGTTCGCGGGACCAGATGGATGCGACGTTGTTTGCTAACGCCATCATCTCCGACACCATCAATTGGGAGTCCCGAAACTCAAGATCCATCGAATCAGTCACGGTCAGGTGCACCGCTGGATGACCGCGGTAGAGAACAGGGTAGCTAGAGTTGTAAGGATGGTTTCGGGAGCCGAGCCCGTCGTACACTTGTACTTGCAGACCCACGGAAGTAGCCGAGATCAATCCATCTCTGGCTCTGCGACGGCGCACGGCCAGGGCTATGTCCCGGAGCTTCCGTAAATCGCAGAGTTGCTGGTGAGTAAATGTATTTGCCTCCAGCTTGGCTTCCTGGGCCTCTGGGAACTTCCCAATCATTATGTCCGCTTTAAATTCGGTAGTTCTGTAGCTACCCAAGGCGAGGTCCACTTCATCGTAGGTTGTCTTTAGCACCTTCTGAACGAAGCCTGCTTGGATTTTGTAGTCGAGGATCCCGCCGTCGTCATTGACTTTTATGCTTATGGACATTACTGGTTTATCTGGCGCCACGCCTAAGAAGACCCCGGTGATTGCTTCGGGAAGCATGTGGTAGACTTTGTCCGGCAGGTAATGTGCTGTGGCTCTCCGCTTTGCAATCTCAGCGATCCAATGGTCTTCTGGTATAAATGCTGCGGGGTTTGCGATGTGAACGTGTACCCAATTCTCAGTATCAGATACTCTCTCTAAGGAAATACCATCGTCAATCTCATACGCGCTGGGGTCATCAATGGTGAACACCTCCATATCTCCCCAGTCTACCCGAACATCTTTCATGACATCCTTGGATGCTAACTCCTGGACTACATTTCCCTGATCCAAAAGTTGGAACTTAATTTCGTCCTCGTCTCCAAGTTTGGACCTACCCAGTCCCGGGAGATCCAAGTCGGATTGATGCAAGCTGGTGTTCTCCCACTTGCTCCAGGCACCAATCTCTCTCAAAAAGGTATCCGCCGTGAGGGCGTCTAAGACTTCACCATATCTATTCGTAGCTCTCAAAATCACCGGGGCGAGTCCGTCAATGGGGGTCTTTTGCAGACCGTATTTAAGAACCCTAGCCTTCACATACTCGATGAAAAACTTGTCGTTCTCGTCCCATTTGAGCTCTTCAATCTCTTCCGTCTCAACCAATAGCTCATCCATCTTTCTACCGGTTAGAACATCTTTCTCGTATTCCCGGCTCAGGTCAATCAGGTAATTCGCCTTCTCAATGAACTTTGCCATGATTTTCTGCCCCGCATCTTCCGCAGCCCTCCGCCCAGACTTGCCGGTAAATTGCCACTCATCAGCGGTTTTCCTGATCAATTTTGTCACAGAGTCAATCATTCTGACATCCTTCTTGCTCCGAACCCTGAAGATGTTCGTGGCCCTGTGAATGCCCCTGTCTCCCATAAAGTGCAAACCATCGCCCATGAGAGCGGTGTGCACAGCGTAAAGCATTGCGTTGTAATCCGGATCCCGGTTACAGTTTATGCCAAAGGCTATCTCTGTCGCTTCGAATAACGTGATCTTTCGCTCTTCGGTCTCGCCGGCCCATTTCGCATAAATTCCGTCAAAAGCAGGCCGGTGCAGTGCGTAGAGCCTCGCTGCGGCCCCTTCAAATCGGCGGACAGGGTCCAGTATATCCCCCGTGATACTTCTCGGGGCGGCGATACCATCGGGGTCAGCCTCTAGCCCGCAACTTCCACTCATTGTCTTAATCATCTCGTCGTAGTACGAAATGAATCTCTCGACCCTAGCCTTTGGAACAAAACCTGGGACAGAAAAGGTGATCCGGGGGAGCTGGCGTTGGGCGATGTTCCCGCTTGTCATTAGAAAGTCAGAGGTTGGCTTGCCCTCGGGTGTGGGTCTGAGATAAAGCCCCAATTCCGCTTGACTCCCACTCCTAGAATACCTGTTAGCCCCAGCACACCCGGGAGAAGGCTTAGAGGGTTTGGGATCGACTGCACTCACCGAACCTCACTTAGGTCTCCAATCCCCAGCGGCTTCACTGCGCTCGCGTCCAAGAGATCTGACATATCCCCGAGGCCCTCCCAGGAATGCCCAAGAGTGTCACCCGTTGAATCCACGCTTGGAACCACTTCCACTGAGTGATCTTTCATGACTGCGTTAAGGCTTAGCCCCTTCAGAGCATCATTTTTGAGCCTTTCTGCCTCTTCAAACCTCTCCCTGACCGAGGGAATCTTTGTCTCAGATCTCCGAGGTGGCCCCATAAGCACACGAGGCACAGAACTGCTGGGTGGTAAAGGTATCACGGTGGAATATGGCCGTGCACCACCAATGTGAACAACCCTAGATGCCGGAAAGGGGTGCGTTGGCGGGGTTTGTAGTCCGACTCTCCGAATGGTTAGTTGCCCGGTTCTCCGAACGGTTGGTTGCCCGGCTCTCCGAACGGTTAGTCGGCTGAGCGAGCGTGCTGGCAAACATCCGATAGCCAGGAGGATTGCCCTGTGGTGCTGTTGGACGATCCTGTCGGCTGCTCCCACCCGGGTGCAGTGCCGCGTAGTATACCTGTCCTTCCCACAGAACGGGATCTTAGGACCCTCGTTACTCCCCTCGATTGGTGTGCGGGTTAGCGACTCCGTGTTTTGGTATATCCTATCCAGGAGCTTTGTATATGCTTCCAAAGCAAGTTCAGTGTGGTCACACTTTTGCTTTAAAAGGTGGTTAATCCCCGTATCCGCCAAACCAAGGAATGAGCCAAAGCTTTGGAAAATCTTTTCAAGTACCTGAACCCGGGGCAGATGATATGTCTTGCTGACCGCCGAGTATTTAATAAGGTCCCGATCCCTTGGCGTATTTAAATAGGCTTTCAGGTTCAAGTCATTCCGGTCCAAGGAGAGAAGGGCATTTCTCAACATAAAATTCGCCAAGCCCCCTGTCTGTCCAGACGTTTTCTCGTCCACCTCCCGACCAGAGACATAATCAATATACTTCTCTAGCTGGTAGATCACCTTCTGCCCCATGATGGTCACTTCGGTCAGTGCGTCCATCCGAGATAGTACGCGATCCGGGCCCCTCCAATCCTCAAAAAGGATACCCTTATCCCCCCGTGATTCGATGATCCGGCTAACGTTGCGGGAATACCGCAAAAGCTCAGTCGTGTCCTTGACGAAGGACGAATTCTTCATGTGCAAGCGCTGGGTCTTTCTCACTAAGCCCTGCACAAATTCCAACTCCGGAGTGGGCTGCCCTCCCAAACCCTCCTGCGCATACCAATAGCTGTGCATCACCCTCGCCGTCAACCTGGTCACCTCGATACCCAAATATCTAGTGAGTGGTGATTCCCGCCCCACATCCTGCTTGGACTTCTTCCAAAAGTTCCATTCCTCTACCATGTGCTCTGGGCTAATGTACACAAGGTGGCCCCTAGGCCCGCTTAACCCACGGAACCCCTCAGTTTTCATTAGTAGACCATCCACCTTGGGGCGAGCGGGATCCACAACTTCCTCAACCATGGAAGCCGGTATCCGGTCAACTCGCGATACCTTCAGAACTCCTTCGGCCGTGACCCTTCGGATAGTGAAACCACCCACCCGCCGGTCCTGCTTGCCGAGTGCAAGATCCCTGTTGAGGGGGATAAGTCTGCGGATAGTAGGTGCCCTACGAGAAATGACTGTCCGGAAAATACTTCTCCGGGCGCGGTGTTCGATGGAATCCTTTCTCAACCTAAGCCCCGCATCCGCGTCACTGGGGGAACCGCCATCCCCCCGCTCTCCCCCCGCCTCTTCCGGAGGTGTCGAACTCTGCTCTCGGTCCGGTCGAGGGGCTTCCGGTGTCTCCTCGAAAGCACTGGTCACATCCGAAAGCAGCGGTAACGGTTCTGATTCTAGGAGATCGGAGGCAGGTGTGGAGCCGGTGGGAGTAGAATTGCGTTTATGGAACGAATTGGCAAACGTCCTCCTTCTAGACCCCGCTACCGGAACATAGGGCTTAATTGATCGTCGGAGAAGAGAACCAAGCACTGGCGTTTGCTTGCGCAGGATATTGGGGAGCGGCATCACCGTCGGGGGCGAAGGGAGTGGGTGGTAAATAAAATCGGCACCAAGAGAAATGGTGGAAAAAGGGATTTTTGAAATGGATGTCTGTGGAGAGTTTTGTTTGAAACCATAGAGCGGAAAAACTTTCGCCAAGACTGTTCCCGTTAGACCCTAACCCTGGGCCGGGTTAGCTTTGGGATTTTGGGTCTTGAAACCGCACACTACTGACCGGGGTGCTAATCCACGACACAAGATCATCAGGGAAAACTCGGAAAGCGGGATTTGGGAGAAACGGTTTCTCAATAAACAACCGATACTATTTTATAATTCAATCACTCCCCATGGCATATCGAGCCACCCAGAATCACACCTCGTGACCAAGCTTTCTCATTATCCATAATCTTTCACCATATATCGACCGGAAGAGACGAAAGAAGAAGAAAAACCGCCACAACATCTAATATATACGGAAGAAAGGATATAAAAGCCAACCAAAACACCACCAGGCATGAATGCACGAAGGAGGCCAAAAAAAAAAAGAAAAAAAAGGGAGAGAAGAGAAGAGAACCAAAGCGAGAACTCGAATTAGTTATAATGCCCCTCCGGAAACCTCGACAACTTCTTCAAATCCTCGCCAACATCCAAGTGATGTATAGACTGTCCGCCCGAAAGGTCTGAGCGAACGCCGTAGCGCACGGACCGTGTGAAGGTCCGCGAGATTTCGAGACCCGTGGAGGTGGAACCAGAGTTCCCGAGGCGCTCGACGAGTGCTAGGGCACTTTAGTTAGTAGAGGATAATACGGGGTCTGGATGGTGGAGGCATACGTCTAAGCAATCGCGCGGTAGAAAGGTAAGAGTCATCCTTGCAGAACACAGAATTCGCACAGTAAACGACGAACAACCCGCATACAAGTTGCGCACCAAGAATACACCCCAAAGTCAAGCTCTGCATCACCCGCGCAAACTCGTCAGAACATAAGAAAACCCTTCATTCATTCCAGGAAGAGGCGAACTAACCACGTAGAACCAATTCACCGATAAACGGACCCCAGGTCTCGACTGTACACCCATCGCCTCAGCCTTGGGCCCATAAAAATCGTACCCGGCAATAACCCCAGCAGCATACTTCCCCACAAGTAACTCGGCCTGGTAAGTCGAGTTCCCCATCCTATAGCCCCAGGGTGAGCCACTCGTGTATCGAACGAACTGGCGTGAAAGGCGGTCAACATATCCGTCGAGCCCGATGGCGCCGGCGGCCGTCTCCGCGGTCTGGTCAGGCATGCTGTGGAGAGGTTGGTAGGGGCTCGCGTTCTCCACCTGGGAGATAGTTATGGTGCAGTTGAAGAAGGAGCCAGTTGAAGAAGGAGGGTTCCATGCTTCATCCACCCATTGGAATATGTAGACCCGACTACACCGCGGGCCACAGATCTTTATGTCGGCGTTATATCCGTTAGGGTTTACGTAGGTTCTAGAAGGACCAGATGTCAACTTTAGCACAGGGAGTTAAGGAAGATGCTACCAACGTTGCACCGGCACCCCATTCCTGAACCAATCCAAATTCAACCGATTAGCCCATGCTAGCCACGGAATGGCAAGGGAGGACAAACCTGCATCCAATCGATTGTCAAATTTTTCTTTCCCATAGATATTGTCACGGTGGTGTCTTCCGCGCCGGCATGTTGTCCCCCTACAATGGGGTGGTACTCACAATGTGGTGTGACTGTCACTGAGCGATTCGTCTTCGTGGTTGGCAAACCAGCTACCCCCGGTTTTTCCACATAATAGATCTCTCGGAACTATCGCCCCCCAAAAAACCGCTCGAATAAGTACGAAGATTCCAAATTTTGGAAGGAGTTTGGTTCCCCACATAGTATTTCCATTCTGTAGAATTCTCACCCGGGGACAGCTCAAGGCGAGTATAATCTGCGAAATCGGGCGTACCACGCACTCCGTCAGGAAAATACGTCGCCACTAAATCACATCTGTTAACTAGGGTTGCAGGGATAAAGCTTCTCAGGATGGGATAAATTCTTACTATCCCCATATAAATGGGCCGTAGATTGCTGTACACTATAATCTGGCTCCACATCGCCAGCCCCGGCCGGATAAATGCTTGACATGTCGGTGATATTAACAGCGCCACGGGTGAACTGTACTGCGCCCTCGCTCTCCATATTGTAGGATAGACCCAACAAGGCCACTCCTATTTGCGCCGCCTAGCAAAACGTAATCAGTCCAAGCTACCGAGCGAGTGAGAGGAGCGGAAGCGCTTCAAAATGCATACAATTCCCAGCAATATCCAAGCAAAGCAAGCAAAGCATAGGAACGGCCGCCCGATAGAAGTCCGCATCAATTCCAAGACACTTTGGAAGCTGGAGAGATTGAGAATGAGGTCGACCTGATACCCAAAGTTAAAATATCAACAACATCAGGATCCGAATGTCATCCATCAACCAACCTCTCGAAGAGTGAACTTCTCTGAAGCCAGGATCTTCCACCTCATCACGCTAGCCATAGCTTTAAACGATGACTATGAAAAAGCTCACGCATGTCAGTCCCACTCTACCTGCTGCAAAAACGGACCCAAATCCCCCCTCCAAGCAAAACTAACAATTATGTTCATACTCAAAATCAACGAGATGCCAACGGATATGGCATTAAACACCCGCTTCTCTATCTTCGACAGCACAGTCTTATCATGGTAATACTTGATGGCGGCGAACGCCCCCGCGCACGTCGCAAAGCTGATTATAAACCTTGCGGTAAACTTGGCTAGCAACTTCCACCTCTGACTCGAAGCGAAGTAGTCCCTTCCGAGCATCTGCCGGTTTCCCGTCGGCAGGATGGAGTACGTTGTTTGCAGGGCGTCCGTACTGAAGCCGCCGGGACTGAAGATCAATTCGTGGGACTCCCGAGGCCCACCAGGGGAGGGCCCAGGGGAAGCGATGTGTGAGGAGTAGTCCTGGCTGTAGCGCGAGTAACCTGTCCGGCCTTCGTGGGGGTCATTCGGGGAGAGTGGGCTGAAGTAGGCTGCTTGTTCGGGGTTTGGGGGGTTGAAGTAGGCCATGACGATAAGATTATGATGCCCGGGAAGGCACAAAAAACACTCAATTCCCACAAGCCGGGAAGGGAAACGAGAGGGGGGAAGGAAAGAAAAAGTGAAGAAAGAGCAGAGCCAGTAGCTTAAGACTCAAAGATGCCCCCCTCCCCCTCTAAGATCCTGCAGCGCCACACTGGCTAGTACCGAAAGAGGAAAAAACAATAACACCAGGATATCTCTGTGTCATCCCGGTCACCTTCTGCCGTTACACACAGTCCTACCAATATACTGTACGGTATTCTCCTCAAGGAGTGTTGATCACTCGTTGTAACATCTGATGCTGTACCCAGAATATCAGGGCAAAACCATCCGTATCAACACTGGCGAAAAAAGAAAGAAAAACCCGGGATAGAACATCCACTACCCCACCATTACCAAGAGAGCGGAAAGGGTTCTGTCTTCGCGCTTAGTAACAGAATAGGACGAGCAGTATCCAGTAGAAGAGTATTCGAGCTAATGCTGGACAGGAAGTCAAGTCAAACATTCCTTACCCGCACAGGACAGAAAGCAGCTACGGGTGGTAGGACCCTCCCAAGCGCCGCAGGGGGCTACAAGTACGATACTCAAACGGCACTATTTTTGTTCATCAAGTTACAAGTAGGCGCATCACGGGTTCGACTGCTGGCCCTTGCTGCCACTATTACCCTTCCAAAAGTGGAAATGGCTCAGCGGTTAATAGTATTTTAATGTGCAAAAGCTTTTCAAATGCAAGCCATTGGCATTTTGTGTTACACAAAGTACCATACCGTAGATTAGGCAAAGAAAGGGAGGAAAGGTCAAGTAATGTTGAATGGTTGGCTGGCAAGCTGGGGCTGACTCCCGAGAAGCAACTCCCGAAGCACGCTCAAAGCTGCCAGGATGGGAGGTCCCTAAGTCCTTCAGAAGAGGTTCCCACCACTTCGAAGGACGCTAAGCGACCGTCGAAAGCCCTGCACTCCGGAAGAGTGCCGAACAGCTCAACGCAAGTATCGCAACAGCTCGATGCAAGTAACAGCTCACCGACAGAGTTTGAAATATATACCATAGTATGCATGACCGCCGACTCCAGTATTCCCGAAAAACCAGTACCATCACGTCAATTGAATTGTATTTCGATATTAAGAAACTGAGGAGAGGGCAACTGAGATAATTGCTGAAGAGGGGACCCAAATATCGCTGCAATGGCAAAGGAATTCAAAGTTCCCTAGTCGCGATATTGGGCAAGATATAAGGCTTGTCAATCACAGCAGATATAGTTATCGCCAACTAGATAGTCGACACCTGACGAGGAGCAGGCTCTCTCTTAGTTCTTAGATAGGCAGGATGAAATCGGTATTCCACTATGATATTGTAATATTGGTTCCTATACAGATTCAATCTTTGCATGTGCCTATTAGGATACCAATTTGCCAGCTCCCATAGTAAGCTACTTCTGAACATGATGGTTTCTTGAGTAGTATCAAAAATACCATGTGTAAAGGCTGAACATGATTGAGATTTAGGAAAAGGAGGCATACTAAGTTAATGATTTGGGAGAATTGATTTTTCAATTCCTTAAGGTTATAACAAAATCCTACTATGTTTCTACTACTACTACTACTACAAACTTGATATTGGCTATTACTTATTGGGGTTTATACCAGATAAGTGCTACACTTTAATTGTTCTTTCCAACATAGTTAAGACTTTATAACTGACTATTCTTTCCTTGATTGACTTATTATTACTTCCTGCAAACTTATACCCATTTGGGAATTGCTATCTCTCCACTATTACTACTGGATTAGTATAGTAGAAGCAATCTCTGGTTACTACCTATTAGGATTCCATTACAGGTTTTGTTAGCTATATACTATAGCGGTTAGCACTCTGTTATTGCGATGTGTTTACCTGGTTATGCTGCCTCAGTTAGAATATTAGGTAGGCTGGATGTTTGCGTGTTTGGTTTGTTTTCCTAGCTACAATTATTTAACAGAATCCTACTAGATTTCAACTATTACTACTGATGTAACAGACATATAGCCTTTGTGAACAATTATAATATCGAGCCTAAGGGGTAGCCTACTATCACTCTGGTGTCTAAAGGAGACTGGCAGAGTAACGAAGGCAAGTAGAGTATAATATAATAGTTTATAGAGCAAAGGGGAATAATAGGATCACTATTCCATAAAGTGTATTCGTTATCTATGCATCTACCTGTGGCCAAATGTCTTCCGCTAGCCAAGAGACCACTTTTAAATACATGAAATTTTTCCTACAAGAGCTGAGGCACTGGAAACATGCAGCTACTATGATTACCAGTGAGTGGACAGTTACTGGAATCCAGTGGCACTGTGGGAGTCTTGGATATCATGGGGCTTTCCTATAACACTGCCTCTATCCTACCTCCAGTATCCATGACAAGATCCTCCCCTTGTAACTCCTGGTCCATATACCTCCTGATTCTCCAGAGCATATGGTAACCAGACCGCAGGAATCCTGAGATTTCAGTAAGAAAATCATAAACACAAGAAATTAAATTAAATGAATATAATCAGACAAAGGAAAGGCTAACAAGAGTGGTAAAAGAGGTACCAGAATATGTATACATGTTACATTCCCCAAATCTAAAGAAAACCTGTCTTCTAAGGTAATAGGCCTCACCGCGACTCTCCCAATGTTAAGGGTAGTTGATTCCAAGGGCAAGTGAATCTGACTAGGCTCAAATCTTTCTTCGTAAATGGAGAGTGTCTAGCAAGGCTTATAGGTAAAGATTATAAGTAAAACTTATAATATTAATAAGATCTCTTCTCCTCTGCTTGATGATTGCTAAAGCTTGAGAGGCACTTCGATATTTATATCCCATGTCTGAGAGTTCACAGACTACTTCTAACTTCTATATTTTAATACGCTTCCAACCGTTTCCGTCAGTCTATCCTAAGTGCAAGAGCAGTTTGACCCGGAGAATATTGTTACCCCCACAGCCTATTGACACGTCAGAGCTCCTTTGTTCCCCGATTTTGTGAACTATTCATCAGTCGGAGATGTCGTTCCTCGCCTGCCACTTAAATGTATGTAGTCTATCGTGGAATTTACCAATAGTTTCTTAGAACTGCAAGTGGCCAACTTGGCTCGTGACCTATCTGGATACTGCCGGCTGTTCCAGTGACTTGCAGATGGCTTTCTGGATGACTTAAGACTTACGATCGGTCCAATACCGTATCGTATTGCTATGCCTCACCTTATCAACTTGTTCTGATAGGTCCTTAGACCAAGATAGGCATGTTTTTTGGGTCTGGAATGGTTCTCATGATTCTCCTGGAGCCCACTCATTATATTCTCATTTTTGTGGAGAGCGTCCCCTTACCTTCAGTCAATTATACCGAAGGCTTTACGGATTAGGCCAAAACCCTGCGGATACGGAGCCTATGTACTTGATTCCAGTTGCATTGAGTCATCCGTGTGTCCCTCTTCATATATCCTGCTGACAACATCCAGTCGGACAGACAGCAACGACCTATATGGTGTTACAAGAGGAGCGACAGTTTTTGATTTTATGGTTAGGGGACACTTTTTGCTGAATGCGCTGCAGGTGATTTGTGGGCCCAACAACGGGGCTGGAGAGGTATGAGTAGTATCTCAGCCCAATTTTCGTATGAATTCAGTACTGGATCCCAGTACCTTGTACCCATGTGCCTAACACCCAAAGCCAGAGCTTAGAATCATCATCCGTGTTGAAGTAGCTATTATTTGAGCCTCTAGTATTGGATTCCTTATTGGTATATAGTTGCCAGAAATCATTGGGTACAATGGTTCTAGGCCAAGGGATTATACAAGCTTTTATAGGCTCACAAGAGGTTCTGATATAAAGGAAAGTGATCTGAGGCATTGGTTCTAGACTGTAGTTTTCTTTCTAATATTCAGCTATGATATCTATTGAGTTCTCCAGGTTGTCAATAGGTTCTGTAAAGTCATCTGTCATTTCATACACTTTGCAGTATCCCAGGCATTTGACTCTGTTATTCTATAGGCGATAATCCAGTATCTCCTCTGCTTCCTATTCTTCTGCATTGTTGATAGGTATATGGACTGCCCAATCTATCCTCCTGAATGATCATCTTTTGAGATGATTCTCATAGTAGTCCTTGAGGAATGAGATATATAACTATAGCTTCTGGCGCTACATTCTCTTAGGCAATTCTAGCTTGTAGTTATCACTACTGGAATCATATTCTAGGACCTGAAAGGGTCCTAACTAACAACACTCTAGCTTCTAGAATAACACTGGTGTGAAGGCCGAAGGGTGTCCTCTAACAGCACTCTGGTGCCAATATTGAAGGGTCTTGAATAGGGGTTTCTGTTTTTATCTGCTTTTAAAGTCAGCCAGAATGTGGTATCCTTTCTGGCCATATCTACTACCATCCTAGTAGCTTCATGGGCATTCAGATATCACCGACTGCTGGTACTCTACTGCCGGATCTGAGGACAGGATTGAAAAGCTTCCAAGAGGGTTTATACAGTTGTTGATATGGAGATAATCCTAAGGATTCGTTTGGGACATCATTCATGGCGGCTGGTATGACAGAGAGTGCATTGGACCAGTTGTGGTACGTTTTATTGATGAAGTTCCACATCATCTGTTTCAGTGTGCGACTCCCGTACTCTTTCTAGCTATTGGTTTGGTGGTGATATTGAATAGCCTTCCAGACCTGAAGTCCCCTTGACTTCATCATTTTAGACCAGAACTTTGAGCAAAATCTGGAGTATTAGTCCAGTACGATACTTAGGGAATATCTATAAATTTTAATATTGTCTTCAGGAGCTTGCTGAATACCTTTTTAGAGGTAGCAGAGTCCAGAAGTAATATAAGATAAGTGTAGGAGGTAAAGTGATTGATAATAAGTATAATGGTTGTATAGTTGTTTGATATATTGAAAGGGCTAGGGAAATTGATGGTTAGAGATTAGTAGGCTTTGTCAGGTACTTGCAGGGCTAGAGACCTGCTTGCCGAAAGTGTATTGAGCTCTGTGTTGATCTGAGATTGATCCCAAGCGCAGCACTAGGCTATTACGTCTTGGCATATTTGAGACTACTAGAAGAATCAAACAGCATACTTGCAGGACTTGTGAGCTGAGAAATGTCCTAGGCCTTTATTCCCTGTTTTAAGCATAAAATCCTAAATAGATACTACCTTTTACAAGGGTCGCTTAGGTATATAGATGTTAGAGTAGCCATTGGTATTGTCAGCTATGAGGAGACTATTTTGGATTCAATAGTTTGCTTGTTAGTAGTCTACAGGACTTGGAAAAGTGGTTCACTCTGGAGAGCTTCAATGACAGCAGGGCGGCATTTTCCCATGAGGGATGAGTGGAGGGTACCAGGGAAGGTCTAGTCCTTCACATTTTCTGATGTATTCCAGAAGGCTTCAGGATCACTGTATTGAAGTCTAGAAGCTGGTGAAGCTGATGAAGCCGGAGGTGGGGTGGTTGGAGTTAACATATCTGCAAGTCTAAGTTTTTTGTTTGCTGGAGAGGGTAGGAACATAGAACTATTGTTTGATGGAGGTGGGCTGCACTCTATGGAGGTATTAGATATAGCTTGCACATTCTTTTCTTAGTTTCACTTTGCATGGTCCTAAGGCTAATATCTATTGGCTTCCTTGCTATCTCTTTATGTACAGAACTGATTACCATAGGAGGCAGTCTAACTAAGTAGCAAATGGCTTCGTTCCTCCTTATTCTGGTATAGGTTCAAGGTGGCTTAGTCTCCTCAAGAATCTCCTGTCTCCATGCTACTATCGTTGCTGCTGGTTCTGTTCTTACACTTTTGGGAGTGAGTGACTTTATTTGCAGCTATCTAATTGCTTGCTAGGTATTGGTGAAAGGAACAATAGATAGACTCATGAATAGAGAGGGATGGAGAGTACAGAATTTCTTCCATTGTTTCTATTTCGCTGTCGGAATCATCTAGGCTATAGGATGAGGACAAAGTGTAGTTAGTTTGAATATGATTGGAGTTGTGGTTCTGGATATCTGAATTTTCAGAGCTTGTGTCCTGTATTATTATCTCTTGAGTCCCTGAATTGGATTCATGAACTCTGGATTGATACCATATTACAATATTTGAAAATCTAGGCATGTATTCTATTTCAAATCGAAGTGCCTAGGATGGTTTATCCATCTTTGCTACGGGTCACTGTGATTCTTCTATATCATAAGCTTAGTGAGACTCTGATAGTCAATAACTATTGTGAAATTTATATAGGATAACAGGTATGTGGCCGCTTGTACAACCTCAACTATTACAACTGCTTCCTGTTGGTGGGTGGAGTAATTACTCTGAGTGGCTTTCAGTTTCCTGAAATAGAATGCTTCTGGTCCGACAGTATCTCTGTTTGGTCCTTGGCCTATCCAAGCGCCACTGGTGGTATCAGATGCATCTGTGAAAAGCCAGATTGGTTCTGGGTTACTATAGTTAAAAGGACTTAGAACATAATAATTTTGACCAGCTTTTGCACTGCTTGAAAGGCTGCTTTCTGAAAGATTATCTATATCCAGTCTGCAGCGCTGGTAAGCTTAGTAAGTAGTGCAGTAATGGGTACCAGGGGTACCCTGTAGGATGATGAATCCTGAGCCTGCGACCACACTAAAGACTCAAATCAAAGTTCACGTAAGCTAAAGATAAAAGTAATGAATCAAGTGGTAAAACTAAACATCATTAGGCCAAAGCTTCACTCAATTCAAGTTCTTCTTGAGAGGATATTTGGTTATGAGAGTAGAGTGCTGATCGTATTTATTTAGTAGAATTTTAAATGCCATCGACACATATCCCTACTGGGACCATAAATGAGCACCCTTCTCCACTCAGGGTTTATCAACGCTGGACTTCCTCAGGGTCACCTTCAGATGTCTGTGGATAGTGTGGATAAGGAGGGTCAACCAATCGGATTGGTATTCTGCAATGCATCTCATTTATGTCAGCAGGAGAGAAAAAGCTTTCAAATCGAAGTCTTATCAGTAGCCTACTTTCAAGTCGAGATGAGACTTATTATCTCATTTAAGTTTCAGTTGCCCTGGAGCGATTCCGTCTATGCAACTGTTTGTCTCAACCTGGTCTACTTGGCCAATCAGCAATAATTCTAAAGGCTACTTAGCTCCCCTGGTGAGTAGCACTACTGGGTTGGCTAAATGAGCACTACCTACATCCAATGGAGCGTTAACTACCTCAACCGTGATAAGACAGAACACCCTCAGAGTCCGGTCACGTTTCTTAGTAATCGGATAGGTCCTAGGCTATAAGCTGGTTTATAGTAGACGATTATCCGAACAAAGGCCCGTTTGTCCCTAACGCCTAGATGAGCTTCCCGAAGGTCTCCCACACATCCCATCTAGATATTAGGTCCTTAGAGTAACCCTGCGATAGTCTCAGGTGTCAATACTGACAACTTGCCTAAGTTACCCTTTGCCTACCCACTTTTATACCATGCAGATATGATTTCTCCGCTAGACTGTGGCACAATATACATTGTTATATGGCCTCCTCTACCAGCCCAGTTTTGTTAGCCTATTACCAACTGTCACACTTTGTCACCTATCTCAATGGCGGTTTACCAACATGCTCCAAATTAAGCCCTGGTAGCTTTTATGATTTTTCGTGTTTTGTGTAACATTGAAGGTAGGGAACCTTAAGGTTCATGATCCTATACGTGATCACTAAGGTAGGGTAACTTGATCCCTGCATGGCCTGAATCTATTCTGAATTCTGCCTAACTTATACATATATTAGCAGACGGTCCTGTGTAACCACTCTATTGTTTATACTAGATTCTACTATTATGAAACACCAGGTTACATAAATGTTGTATGCCTGAAAGGCCCTACACTGATTACCAAGTTTTCATACATGCTTCTACTTACCCGGACTGGCCAGTTACTGAGCCCAACTTAGGTAGTGAGTTACCCTGCCTAACTCTGGTAGCGGGTCACCCTCTCTACATCTAATAGCGGATTACCTTTGTTAACTAGGTACTTAAGTACTATCCTATTTAAAGTACCTTCGGTTCCCATGTCTCTTTTTCATGTCCAGGATATTGTTACTCGTCAGGCCCCCTTAGGGCTGCTGGCTAGGCTGAGATTGAGTAAGCTGTGCCAATTGGTGTGTTGGAGTATTACACTACTCCCCTCTTCCACCAGTCTGTCTTCAGAGTTAGATATCTGCTGTCTTCAGAGACCGCTTTCTTCCCTATAGCGTAGTTTCATACCCAGTAGTCCCTGGGCTAAGAGGGATACTGTTGATGAAACTTAAACAGGGCTCCAATTGCTGTTTCTTCCAACATCTCGAACGGTTCCTAAGAACTGTCTTCTACACTGTACCTATCACTTGATACCTAGTATTCGACCAAGCGATGCGGGAACTGGCTTTGGCTTTTCCATACCATCAGCTGTCAACTATCGCGTCCACTACATAGCTAAGCTCAGAGTCAATTAGGTGTGGTACAGGTACCTCCTTTGCTGGCCTACCTATGGGCTCTTCCCAGTCCAGCTCTAGGAGTCCAACATTGTAGACTAGATGGATTGTCTACCGGGCAGAGTGTTCTAGCTCATAGGCGCCTCTTCCTATTTTTCACTTAACTACAAAGAGCCCAAACATCATAGACTCCAACATTTCTTTATGTCGCTTAGTGCGAATGTTTCTTCTATCCAATATAACACGCAAAGCTTTCTTTCCTCTGCCTTGTGTGACATCTTCCAGGATGACAGACTTAGGACATTGTAGTCTCTTTTGATTATGCCATTTCCTTTGTGGCTCCAGAGCCCTCTGTAGTGTTTCTCAAATGTCCTGCCCAGTGCCTTCCAACTCCCTTACCACAAGCTCGCTATTAGGGTGTATTCCTTGATGATCAAATATGGCCCCAAACCAGTTAGTCCTCTGGAGCAACCTGTAGTTTACCTCAAGGTGCGACAGCTGCGAAGACTCAGATACACACATATTGTATGCTTATTCTGCTACTGGTAACTACACAGCCCAATCGTCTTGCTGATATGAATAATAGCTTCTTAAGTACAGTTCCAGCATCTGATTTACATTCTCAGTGTGCCCATTAGTTTCAAGATGCAAAGTAGTAGAGACATTGAGTTTAACTTGGAGTAACTCGTTGAGACTCATCCAAAACTTGGATGTGAATCTGGTATGGCAGTCGGAAATGATAGAGTCTGGGAGCCCATGCAATCACCATACTTCCTTGAGGAAATTGAGAACCAGTTCTTTAATGGGCACCTCCGTGGCCAGCGGGATGAAATGAGACATTTTTTGAAAATCTATCAACAATCAATCATATCTTTGTTTACCCCTCTGATACCGGTAAGGCCACCATGAAGTCCATAGATATTGCGTTCCACAGCCTCATGACAACCTTCACAGGTTGGAGTAAACCAAACTTCTTGTGCCTCCTGGTCTTACTTTGTTGACTAGTGTCACCGGTACGAACATATTAAGTTACCTGATTCTTTATATTGGGCCAATATAAGTTTACTTTTACTCTCGCTATGGTATTATATATTCCAAAATGTCCGGCAACACGTGAATCATGTTCTGCCTCCATGATGGCCCGCTTTAAGACCTCGTAATTTGGGACTTACCATCGGTCCTTGTAGGTGAGCAGACCTATCCCTACCTCGAACTAGGCGTTAACAGTTGCCTCTATTTCTACCACTGCCTTGAGGACTGCAAACTATGCCTGGTCCTTCTCTGCTACTACATTTAGGGCTTGTAAGAAATCTGACTGCAAGCGATAACCCTGACAGGTCAGTAGCATTTGAGGACACAGGAGGTTGCCTTCCTGCTGAATGTTCCATTGCCTGGGATAAAAAAAATGTCACTGGTAGTGGATTACTCCCACCTTCGAGGCGGTAGTTGCTACACCGCGATTACATATTTGCCTTTTTGTTCATACAATCTTGGCAGCAAACCACCTTGAAGTTAAATGGCTGGAGGAATTCTGCACAGTGGTGCTTGCTGTGGTTCAAGACCTTAGTACTATTAAAGTACTCCAAATTTTTGTGATCTCTATACACCAGTCTTTGGTCTTCAACCTAGTGCAAAAGATAATCCCATTGCTTGAATGCAGCAACTATCGCCATTATCTCTTTGTCATGAACATCAAAGTTCACCTTTGCGGGCAAGAACTTCCTGCTGTGATAGGCTACCGGATGCCTCTTTATATCATCTCTGAGTGGAGAGAGGACTGCTCCCAATGCGAAGTCAGTAGTGCCAGTGTCTAACTTAGTAGGATGAGAGTTATCAAAGTGTGGCAGAATGGGACCAGTATTGAACAACTCCTTTGGATGTTCAAATTACCGCTCACAAGCAGCCAACCAGTCCCATTTTATATCCTTCTTAGTCAGATCCGGTAACCGTTTCGCTACCTTTTTAAACTCAATCATGAATCGAGGGTAGAACTTTTCAAATCCCATGAAGCATTGCACATGAGTTACATTTTGAGGAGTCTTTCCTGGCCTGATCTCCTCAACCTTTTGAGTTGGCATAGATATCCCTTGCTCAGTTATCTTATAGTAGAGGAATTTATCTTCCATTTAATAGAAGGTGGACTTCTCTATGCTAACACAAAAACCTGCCTTTCACAGTCTTTCTATCCCCTAACGGACTATTGAGACATGTTCTAGAATTGTCTCTCAGTATATCAGGATTTCATCCATATAAGCGATAACTGTGCCATCAAGCATATCTTTGAACAAGCTATTGATCATACTCTGGAAGGTAGATGGTGCATTGCATACTCCAACCGGTATCACTGTATTCATGTACAGGCTACAATGACTATTAAAGGTTGTTTTCCATTCTTCACCTGAAGCTATCTGGAAGAGATAATAGCTATTCTTCAGGTCCTGCTTGGTGAACACTATGGCCTTTCTGAACCTATCCCTAACCATATTCATCAAAGGTAACAGATACTTATTTTTTATAGTAATCTAGTTGAGCCCTCAATAATCGATTCATAACCAAAGTGCACCATCTGACTTCAGGACAAAGAGTATTGGAGGACCAGCCGGTGAACTAGATTGATTAATCTTCCCATATTCCTCCATTTAATGGATGTAAATATATAAGATATCTACTTCATGCTTGGAGAGTGGGTTTATTAGCCCTGAGGTTGGCTTAGTCCAAGGTTCGAATTCTATCTTATGATCAAACTTGCTATGCCTAAGAAGCGTGGTTATATTTTCTTGAATGGAAATGTCCGCATAATAATTTTATTCCAGGAGTAGATAGACTCTGATGTCCTTTCCAGCATCCACAGTATGCACTGCCATTCCTAACTGATATACCTAACTATAATGCTCTGCTAGGAGTTCTTCGCTTGTGACAAACTCTATCTGTCACTTAGTAACTAGACAATTTGTCTGATAATACTCTGAGCACCACTTCAGTGTACTTATATCCTTATCAATATCAGGATATTGCTCCTTTAACCAGGACATTGGGAGATAGTAATCAACTTTGGTGTCAGGCATATCCACAAGCTCGAACCTCATGTCTTTCGCATGGTCTCCAATCTTGATTCTTACTGTCTTGGTATAAAAATTCCCGTAGCCTAGAATCTGGATTCCGCCTGTATCAAAGATTGGTATCAGATACATCTGTCGTATACATGCTAGCTGGGCCTTCTTGACCCATAAGCTACTCAACACGGCACCATTAGCACCACTGTCCAATATAAGTAGTGATTCTTCTTAACTCCACAGCTTTTGAAATTTCGAATCCTAACGGACCTTTATGTGGTATGACTTCGTGTGGCGCAGTGGGCTGAATAGCCTATGCTGCTTAGCAGGTCTTCCTTTGCTAACATGTTTTGTTCACTTAAGCGTAATAATATATGTCATGTTATAATAGGTATAGTTTGGGTTTTTACTATCATGTCAGTGAGATTTCAGTTATTCAACCCTACCCATGTATACTTGCAAAATAACTTTCAATTCCTAATCAAGTCCTGCCTGATTGACATATATAAGCAACAAAACTTCAATTTAACCAGAGCATCACTATTGTTCTTCCCCTACTAAAGTAAGGAACTAAGGAAATAAGAAATAAACTCTCGCAACCCTAAGACAAAAAAAACCCCTAACTCAACCCTGCCCTGCAGTATTGAATCAGCTCCGCTTTTATTGAATAGAGGAGGGGACACACCCAGTCCAATTTCCCTTCATTTCTACCCTTTTCCTCCAGGCCTAAAAGCGAAGCGTGGTAGTAAGCATGCAAGTTTTTTTTCTTTTTTTTCTTGAGATGGCTTAGCTATTTACTACCGTCTATATCCACCTCCAATATCTGTGTGATCCATGGAGGTTAGTAACCTTTTTCTCAAAAGGAAGAGGCTAATTACGTCAATGTGTGTACATAGTTGTAGTACCATGCTCAGCTACGGAAGCCATTTGCTTTCGAGATAGTTTGATAGACTGTATAACTGGTTACAGAGTAGTACATTGTCTCCAAAAGCGACTATCAGTTCTACAACTAGAACATTATTTCAGACAGCAGCGTTTGTTGGTTAAGGTTACTTGAATATTTCATTGTTTCTCCTCGTACTATCAGTTCTTACCTTGTGAAGGGTTATCTATTGCCTGTTTGGTTTTGGGATTGCTATTTCCAAGACCTTGTGCTTTCTTGCGCAGTCACATAGCGCTAGATGAGCTTTCATTGCTCTGCTCAAGGGGAGGGTATTTTTCTTTAACAACTGTAGAGTTTTAAGAGGCTGGATCCTCCAATTGGTGGCCTGTGTTGTGCAAAAGGTTGAGGTAGTATATGTATGCTTCGGATATGGAGTTTTCAGCCCCCAGGAAAGTTGCAAATCTGCCCTTATCCCAATGTGAGATCTGTCTTTCACTCTAATCCCATCAGAATGTAACTCATAGGCTAACTGAATGCGTTCATAGAAATACTGATCTACCTTTCTGGCCTTTATAACCTAACTGTTCTATATGCAAAAAGCCCGATCCCAATCCGATTGACGACCAAAACTGGACTCTTTGCATATCTGAAATCATGCCTCATGTACATAACTCATTTCTTGAGTTGAAAGCAAGTCTGCACCTGAGTGCTGCATCCTGGTTACTATGTACATGGATGCTATTATACCATTTCTTTGCTGCCCCTTCTTGAAGCGGGATGGTCAGGCTTATATTATCCATATCCGACAACTTGCAGTGTCAATAGTAGTCAAACCTAATCTCCGCATCTTGGATGAATCGTAGTATGCTAAGGGGGTCTCTATTGAATCCTTTAATTCCCTACTTCCTGGGCATCTTTTGCCAAGTGTAGGATTTCTTGTTAGACTTCCGAAGAGAGTCCTTCAAGGCTTGACACCAGTAATCATACTGTCGCTTCTTAGCCTCATTCAAGCAGGAGTTTCGTCGGACAAGAAATCGGCTGAGATCAGGGAACAATAAAGATGTGTCGTCGCTACTACTTGAGGGGTTGGAATCACCTGGTTCTTCCTCTTCGATGAGATTTCCGCTACCTTGTAATTTCTTACCACCGTCTCTGCCAGTGTTTTCACTACTGAGTCCCATAGGTTCATCATATATACTTAAGCAATCTTCCATACTTGGTTAACTGACGTCCAGTAGAGATACCGCTTGAACTGGAGATGGTGGGGCAGGGGGTTCTCTTGCTGCAAGAACCTAATCCAAGCCCCTTTGAACTAATTGTTGTAAGCTGAGACAAGCTCCAACAAAGGTATAGTATTCTGAACCACAGAAACAATAATGTGTCTTTTTCAACTTCAGACCTTAGGGTGAATATTTTAGCGCTTTACGATGGCCATTTATAGATGCGGCCTCGTGGTAAAAACATACCCAGGAGGTCCACCCGTGATCCTACAAGCAACAGAACAATAAACTGTAGTTGACACGCCACTGCACCTGGAGACTCTATCGTCCCTGAGCTGCCAGTAGCCTTTACAGGAGTCGGTGGTACGGTCAGACTGAGAGGCGGTACCTGATTTTGTTGGGTAGCTAGCAAGGGGGTTGCCTCTGCCACGACATAGGGTCGTTGAGTTTCTAAAACAAAGATTGATGTGGTTAGCACTGCGAGAAGGGTAGTTGCCACTGTTGATGTTATAAGTTTTATAGGTTTTTTCTCCTTTGTCACTCTTGTAAGTCGTGATGATCTCCCTGCAGTACCCGAAGGGCTAGGAGGTCAGCTTGATAGGCATGCTTCGAGTGCAAGAGTAAAGGGGGCAGCCCATATTGCACCAGGGGTTCCTCTGAGACCCTGAGCTTCTCTTGTGGCTGGTGTCAAATATTCATGCAAGCCTACATGTGCCATGACCTTAGCAAAATGTGGTGCAAAGATAATTGGTCCGCTGCAGACCAAAGGAACAGGTGGTGTTTACTACATGATAATATTACTTTTGCAGTCAATACTGACTCCTGTCTTCACAGGCCACTCGAGAGCCTCTAAACGGCCCACCTGTGGTTGCGCTGTAATGACTTGTTGGCGGTAGGCAAACAGTACCTTCTTAACCCAGTCAGTAGCCATGTTGACTTTATTTTATTGAAAATGGACTTACTTATTTTCGATAAAGAATTCACGTTGGAACTGTACTTCCACGAACCTTCGACCTAATCAATGCATAATGTATTACTCGAAGACTTCCTGGGTAAAATATTCAATATAACCCCTTTAGGGACCGACTCAGGTACTACTGAGGTGGGATTGTATGTGATGGATATTATGAGTGCACTAGGACGGGGGACCATTATCATCAAGAATTCCTCAGGCACCTCAATTGGTGCCCCTTCGATCAACGGAGTAACCGATTCCCTCCCTAAGCCACGAAGGTCGGTAAAAACATTGTAGTCCAAACCATGCCTGTAAGAGGTAGCGGTACTTTGTTGTGAGCACGTAAGAGACAGTTTTGACATAGTACATTCCACCCCGGGCTACTTGTTCCAAACAAGGATCCCAGTACTCATAATTGTCAGGAAAGGTGACTCGAGGTGCAATAATTCTCAGGAGAGAGTTAGGTGAAGAGCCTAATAAGATGCTGTAACGAAGGCACCCTGTAGGAATATGGATCCTAAGGTTGCAACCGCACCAAAGACTCTAATCAAAGTTCACAAAAGGTAAAGAATAAAGTAATAAATCAAGCAGTAAAACTGAATATTGTTAAGCCGAAGCTTTACTCAATTCAAGTTCTTGTTGAGAGGACAGTTGGTTATCTAAGTAGAGTGCCGATCAGGTTTATTTAAGTAGAATTATAAATGTCATTGTCACCCATCCCTACTCTTACAATAAATGAGCACCCATCTCAACTCTGGGTTTATCAACACTGGACCTCCTCTGGGTCAGCTTCGGAAGTCTGCAGATCGCTCGGATAAGGAGAGCCACTAATCTGATTGGTTGTCTGTAATGTATATCATTTATGTCTGCATGAGAGAAAAAGCTTGCAGATCGAAGCCTTGTCTGTTGCCTACTGTCAAGTCAACATGTGACTCTTTTTCTCATTTATGACTCAGTTGTCCTGCAGCGTTTCCGTATATTCAAGTGTTGTATTCAACCTTGTCTACTTCGCCAACCGGCAGCTATTCGAGTGACTACTTAGCTCCCCTAGAGAGTGGCACTACTGTGTTGGCTAAACAGGCGCTACCCATAGCCAATAGTTGGTTAACCACCTCAACCGTGATAAGACAGAATACCCTCAGAGTAAAATATCATCTTTCAGTAATAGGATTAGTCATAGAGTATGAGCTGTTTGACAGTAGAGGATTATCCAGACTAACTCCCGTTTATGCCTGATGCTTAGATGGCCTTCCCACGGTGCTCTTACACTTCGTATAGGAATTTTAGATACTTAGAGTAATCCTGGAGCGCCATCTGGTGTCAATACTGCCAACTTGAGTATGTCAGCTCTCGCCTACCCCCTTTTATACCCTAGGGATATGATTTCTCCGCTAGACCTTCGTAAGATATACCAGATTACATGGCCACCTCTAGTGGCACAGTTTTGTTAGCCTTTTACTAAGTGTCACACTTGGGTACCTATCTGAATCTCGGTTTTCCAATATGCTCCAATACAAGCACTTGTAGCTTTTATGATTTTTTGCGTTTCGTGTAATTGTGAAGGTAAGGTAACTTGTAGTGTACAATCCTTCATATGATCCCTAAAGTAGGGTAACCTGATACCTCCATGACCTCAATCTATTCGGAAATCTGTCTAACCTCCACCTATGTTACCAAATAGTGCTGTATAACTACTCTATTATTTACACTGGATTCCACTATCATGAAACAACTGGTTACACGAATATACCATGCCTGATGGGGCCTACACTACTTTCTAACTGATGTTAGGTTGTTCGAGTTACTCAGCCTGGCCAGTTACCCTGTCTAACTCTGATACCGGGTTACCCTACCTAACTAGGTACCTAAGTTCTTTCCTATTGAAAGTACCTCAGGTTAACAATGCACTTTTGCAGGTCAATGATACCGTTCCTCGCCAGGCCCTCTTGAGGCTGCTAGTTGAGCTGATATTCGGTAAGCTATACCTACGAATATATAGGAGTGTTATATGATGTTGTTGATATGTAGTAGGAACTGTGAGATATAAGTTATGATAGTATTCCTTTTATCCAACGCTTATGTATTATCACTTTCTATATCATATAGCCCTTCATCACAATCGGGAGTCTCATGGGTAACTGTGACATAATTGGACTTGATCTTCATCTTAGGACAAACATTTGCCATATATCCTGCTTCTCCACAATAGCAACACACTCGATCTCTCTTGCGTTGATCAATTTTTTGATTGCTAAGTTTCTTATGCCTGGAAGGGGTGAATAATCTCAGTGGTACTTTGCCTTTGCCTGCCAGTTTACTGTTTGTTAGTTGTGAAGGGGTCTTAGCTTTATTAGGTTTATTTCTGGAGGTGCTGGCGCTGGTGCCACTACTCTCATCGGGTTCTGTATTGAATATTAATGCATCACATCATTCTGCCAACTAGACTCTTTGATTCCCTGTATCGGTATCTCATATCTGTAGTTCCATATTCCTTCTGAGCCTGGGATTGATGGCATCCAAAAAGCTTTGCCTTTATGCATAGTCTGATATAGAGTGTCTAAGTAGTGTTACTCTTAGGTCTTGGGATTCCCCAGCTATCTTTGAGATTCTCTCTGGCTTACCTTTAGAGGACTGTTGTATCTTCCATCATTTGAGGTACAAGATATCTGCATTGGTCGATACTTCAATCATCATCTTGAAGTGGTTCTCAAATTCTTTAAGGAAGGGTTGTTTGTCCTCAAATTCATTTCTGAACTTAAGGTAGGTACTATGTGCTAGCTCTTCTGTATAGGAAGCATTGTAGTCCACTACATCCTCTGTGTCATCAAGGACATCATACTTGGATATGTACTTCTTAATCTCCTTAAACTTGTGCTTGAGTTTGTCTAGTTATAGATCTTCGCCTTCTCTACTGAACTTGAATTGTTGTGGAAGTTTGATCCTTAGTTTGCTGGGTTGTTCTGCAGTGTCAGTCATCGTCCAAGATGCTAGCGGAGATGCTGGTTGGTGTTTAGGAGTATCTGGTTCTTTCCCTTTTTCCCTGAGGTAGTGGTGGTAGTTTAGAGGGTCCTCAGGAGTCTGGAAATCTCCCAGGTCGTGACTCACTTTTGAGGGTACTGCAGAGTGTAGTAGGGTTCTAAAGACTGTTCCTAAGATACTTCTGGTTCTTGTTCTCCACTCCTGAGCTGGCTTTTTTTCTCTCGATTTCTCTTTGAACGATTTGCTCTATAGTAAACTCTATTTCAGAGTCTCTATCAAGGTCTCCTTATTGTAGGAAACTTTATTTAGGCATAGGTGTATCCTCACTTCCTCTTCCTGGTTTTGTATCTGGATTATTCCCGAGTCTGCTGAGAGGTCTAGATATCCTTCCAGACCTAGGAGTTTGAGTTCTTCTAACTGTAATGATGAATGTATTACCTGAGCCAGGAGTCTCTCCCTGCAACTCCCACTTGAAACAAGTCGTCAAGAAATGCGAAGGGTAATAAAATCTACAATGTGTTCTCAATCATGAAAGCCAGATATCACCTGCAATGGCAAAAAAAATGTAACTAGTGTTCTACCTGTATGAACAGTTATACAATAGAGCTTAGACAATAGCCTGCTTTCTCTTTGATATGTAAGGGGGACCTGTAAAGAGTCAAAGACAAGCAGAGTACAATAGAATAGTTCATAGAGTGAAGGGGAATAATTGGATCACCGTTCAACCAAGTACATTCACTGTCTAGGTATCTGTCTGAAGCCTAATGTCTCCTGCTAGCTAGCAGACTACTTTCACATACATGAAAGCTTACCTCCAAGAGCTGAGGCTCTGGAAACCCGCCACCAGGATCATTATAGGTCCATGTATAACTACTGGAATACTATGGGCCTGCTGGAGTCCTTGAAAGCCTGAGGCCATCCCACAATACTACCTCTATCCTACTGCTGGTCTAGATTACCTATTCCTTCTTCTGGAACTCCTGAGGTACAATCCCATAGATCCTTAAAAGCATACAGTAAGCATACAACCTGAATCTAGGGATTCCAGTAAGAAAATCAAATATAAAAGAAATTAACTCAAATAAATGTAATCTGACAAAAGAAAGGGCACCATGGGTGGTAATAGAAGTACCAGAATGTCTACACTTGTTACAGTATCTTTTTAAGTCAAAGGATCACTGGGTATGGATAGGCTAGTACCAAGTAAAGAATGTTATCATAAATGCTATTAGAAGAAGGCTAAGTTTGAAGAAAGAGTTGTGAAAGACGGGAATAGTGTAACATTCAGATATATATATTTGGATAGTTGGCTGAACTACAGCCCAGTCAGGAGCCAAGTAAGCCTGTTGAGGAAAGGTACAAGAGGCTAATACATATGACATGATATTTGAAGGTACCAAGATATGCAAAAAACCTGGGTACCAAGTTTGGTAGGATAACCCTAATACCTAACTAGTTAAGGTAACCCAGTTAGATAGGGAAGCCCAGGGCTCCAGCTGGGTAAGGTAACCCAGAACCAATATTAGGTAGGGTGATTAAAGATCTTAGTGAAACTTAGTGAGCCGTATAGAGGCTGGCATGCATGCTATACTCGTGTAACTAAATATATCACGGTAGCAGAAAATAGTGTAAACAATAGGTTATATACGGGTTATTGTTCTGTGGTGCTAAGTGCAGTATGCGGACTTCCAAAGAGATTTGCGACCATATAGTGCTAAGTTGTTATAGTCCAGTAGGGAAATCATGTCCACCAGAGATTTTATAAGATAGGCAACAGCCAATATAGACAAGTTGCTAGTATTAATACTAGATGGCACTTCTGGAGTACTCTAGGTACCTAATACACTATGGGAGGTGTCAAAGTCCCTGAGAGGTGCTATTTGAAAGTCATGGACAAACCAAAGTTTGTCCAAATAAAATGTTACTCTTAAATGAAGTAGAACCTCAGGACCATACAATTACTGAGAGACTTAACAGAAGACTCAAGGAATTCCGTCTTATTACGGCTGAGGTGGTTAACCAACTATTGGCTATGGGTAGCCTCCTTTTAGCTAACACAGTAGTGCTACTCTCTATGAGCCCTATGTAGTTACAAGAGAAGCTACCAATTGGCTAATTAGAGCAAAATAACTGCTAGGCTTGCAAAAGGTGAAAGGTGCTACTAGGCTACTGAGTCTTAATATTGATAATGTGTCTCATTTCAACATGACATTAGGCTACTGACAAGTTGATCATCGGAAACCTTTTCCCCTCCTGGACACTTAATAAAGATATATTGGAGAAAACTAATCAGATTGGTGGACTCTCCTTATGTGAGTTATCTGCAGGTTAGAGTTGGTAATTCAACTAGAGTCAGGTATTCATATCTCTGAGTGGGGAAGGGTAGTCAACAAAGAATGGAGTAGGGTTTGGTGTAGTTAGCTTTTATAATTCTACTTAAATAACAGAGAATAACATCCTACTCTGATTACCAACTATCTTCCTGTGAAGCTCTGAATTGAGCAAAGCTCTGGCTTAATGATATTAAGTTTCATCATTTGATTCAATTACCTATTTCTTTACCTTTTGTTTAATTTTCTTTGAGTCTTTGATGCAGTTGCAACTGTGGGATCCATCTTCCCATATGCTAGACCCATTACACAACTTCACTGAAAGCTGCTTCAGAATTGGAGCTGCTTGTAACTAATTGTTAGTTCCTAGAAAACCTTATCACGTAGTCTTCCTTTTACTCTCTTGAGCAATCACTAATTCACAACTATTTTTATGCTAAGAAGCAATTATAGTATAGTCCTTCTGTCTATCAATATTGTTTTTAGAATACTTTTTATTGAAGACTGGTTTACTCTAACTGGCTTATACAAGGTTGTTCTCCTTAGAGTTTGTGAATCTGGCTATCCTAATAATCTGCAAACTTTAAAATAGCACAATAATTTTGATTACCACTCTGATAAACATCAAGTAAGAGCCTTGGGATTTCTTTTTCAGAGTAGGAATTCTGCACATTGTAGTTCAGAATTTAATGAATTTTATCATAGGAAGAAAATTCACCTCTTGTATCACCCACCTCAGTACACCCACCAGCTTCCACCTTTAGACATTGTGGTTTCCTAAGCCTACAGGTACTATAATTTGCAGGCTATTTATGCAGTTACCTGAACAGGATACTCCAGGTTCGACAAAGTGGAGTTCCCTACAGTTCTAACCTAATGTAAAGTATCTCAAGGATCCCAAACTGACTCACAAGATACTATTAGGATAGGGGTAGAAGTATCGATGAATAAGACTTAAATAAATAATGAAAACTGTATGGACCTAGTAGAGTGAGTGTTCTACTTGTAGTATTAAAGATGATAGTCCTGTTAGGCTTGAGTCAGAATACTTAAGGGATTACAGGCTATTTAAATATAAAAGATTATAGCCAGGAAAACTTAAGAAAAGTGCAAACATCCTGTCCAACATATATGCCAACAGAGGTAGCCTAACAAGGTAACCATATTCTGAAAACAGAAAGTTAAAAGCCACAGAATAGAGCAAACAAAACAAGTAATGAAATCTAAACAAGGAGGAAACAATCGATCACTAATACTATACAAATCTGGTAGGTATAACAGGGCATTGCTATACCCAAATGGGTAGATTCAAGAAGCAGTAGTGATAAGTGAAACAAGGAAATAATAATCTTTAGGAAGGAACAACCAAATAGTAGCGCTTATCAGGTATAAACTCAAATAAGTAATAACCAACCTCAGATCAGTGGTAATAGCAGAAACAAACTAGGATTCAGTTACATTGCCCTTGAAAGAAATAAAACAAACAAAATAAAAATGAATATCCTAAAGGGCTTAATGACCAACTGATCTTTGGTGCATTCCAATCAATTTCAAACATATAACTTTATCAGTAAACATATATCCATTACTGTTGTCATAACCTTACTCCTTTATTAGCCCCATAGTAATGAAGACAATAACATGAAGCAGTTAACTTTCGATCTCAGATTTATCCAAGATAGAGACTGTTGTGCTGGTATCGGATTCTGAGTAGTCGAAGTATTGAAGAGGTTTCTAAAATCCGTCAGGGTCAAGCACAGATGAGAGGGGGATATAGTCTGCTTTCTGAAGTGTCCAGGTAGAGAAAGTCTTTCTAATAGACCAAAGGAGTCTCAAAGGGATAGACCCACTGAAGGTATTGAACCAGTAGAATCTAATGAGGGTGCTGGTGCCTTCTTGGTTGTAGAGGGTTCCCATTTTGCTTTGATTTCATCATATCCTTTCCAATAAATAAAGAACTTTCCTTTCTCCAGTAGATTCGATCTTTGACTATCATTTCGACTTGCTATTGCTCTTGTCTACTGGTATTGATAGTCCCTGGCTCTTTTGATATGGGTTCATGTGTTCTTAGGAGGGCAAAGGGTTTTGGTCTTACATAGCTGCAGATATGACTACGATAGATCCATGGGTAGATCCCTGCTATCACTGGGGCAAGTATGAGTTTATAGTTATTTTGTCTTTCAGTTCCTTCACTCAGTGAGATGGGTCCTAACAAAGGTCCAGCTAAGTTGTCATTTCGTCCAAAGCTATAGACATAGGGTGCTGACTTGAGAAAATCTTCATTTTTGTTAAGGATGATAGAGGGTCTATCCTTTCTTCTGTTTTAGCAGGAGGTAGTTTAGCATGCTTTGGCCCTGTCGAGCGCACCTCAGGTGAGTTGCTGGTGCCTCTTGATCTCAGAAGCAATCTCGTCTCCTTCTGGTACTGAAGTGGGGAGAACTCTAACGCTTGAAAGTAGGTTTGGTAGTATGCTAATGGTAATTTCGGAGGGAGAGAGTTCTGTGCTATCGCTGGGAGCTGTATTGATTGTAGTATGGATTTGAGATAGGTTGCGAACCCACTTAGTTCCTTTAAGGTTAACATAGTTCCTAAGGCCTTGGTGGAGAGTTTTGAATCTGCGCTCAGTCTGTCCAATGCTCTGGTGATGGTAAGCTGGAGCCATGTAGAGATCAACATTGAGGTTCGCTATAATCAGTCTCCAAAAGCGTGGGGTAAACATGTAGTCTCTTTCAGTAACTAGGGAGGTAGGGAAACTATGATTGGAGAAGACTTGCTCAAGGAGGGAGAGTGCTGTTTCGATAGCTTCAATGTTCTGGGAGACTAGTATATAGTAGGTAAAGCCACCGAATCAAGCCAAGATAACTATAATGAGTTCAAGCTTGTAATCGCTAGCGAAATGTCCTGTAAGAATAATTGGAAGAGATAAGCATAGCTCCCTGTAGATCGGGAGGGGGGTGACTGATCCTTCAGTGGTAGTAGTAGGTTACTTGTTAAGCTGACATAGGTGGCAATAGCAAATATAGTTTTTGAAATCGTTCCTTATGGACATCCAGTAGAAGTGTGTTGAAGCATATTCAAAACATTTCTGCCAACCCATGTTTGCTATTTGTTCATGAGTAATGCAAACAATTTCATTTCTGATATTAGCAACTTCATAGCTTGCTTCATAGGGGACATAAGGACAGTCTCTACTGTCATCCTTCCTCTTTCTGACAAGGACTCTATTATATAAGGTCCAGTCATGGTGGTCAATAGCCTTGTTGACTACCTCAAGAAGAGGGTCATTCTAGATAGCATTTCAAATACTAGAGTACTACTTTCATTTCATGTAGTTGGTAAGCCGAAAAGCGCCAAGGTCAAGCTGTGAAGAGGGTTGATCAAGGGAGCAATCTTCATAATCTAAAGGTGCTTAACAGGAAGGGAGATCCCATCCTTTATTGATATCTTTTATTTCACTTTCTTTTCTCTTATCAATAACTCTATGCAAGACTGGGTAGATATCATCACTGTGGAGGGGAAGAGGAACAGCCTATCCCTGTTCTGCTTTACATTTAAGATGATGAGGGGAGATAAAGTTGGAGGAAGAGTAGAGAGGACAGGGTCCTGGATTATCACGAGTTCCTAAGTGAGAGTGTCTAGTATTATTTCCATTTATGTGGCTTTGGCTTTGTCCCTGACACAGGCAGGCCAGTGCATAGCTCCCTGTCTATTATATCCAAGAAATAGAAGCAGCTTATTGACAGGAAATCGAGGAGGAAGTGGTTTCGGCAGACGGTCAAGTTCTGTAAGTGTGCGGCATGAGGCGATATTTCCGGAGGTCGCGATTACAACGGATTCCAATTTGTTGATTGAACTATAGATTTGTTTAAAGCAGTTGGTGATAGTATCTGGATTCAGGGGTTGGTCCATATCTCCTAGAGCATAGTTGATTCTCACCGCAAGGCCAGACAGTTGAGCTTTAGCTCACTCTATCACTAGTGTGGCTTGAGATAGCTATTGAGGGTTGCTGATACGGGAGGAGCTCTCAACAATTTCACAACCTTGAATGCCATTAGTTGCAAGCTCCAGGGTATCTACTGATTTGTCCATAGCTTGTTCTTCAGAATCTGTGTGCTAATTCAGTTCTGGTTAGCTGCAGGAATCTGAGCTGGTGCCATGATGTGAATTCTAAAGGAGTAGTATTCAGGATTAAGAATACGAGAGGGTACTTACAGAGAGAGAGCAGATGAGGGATCTTGGGCATGGGCGATGTTGAGGTAGTGTCTTGATACACTGTTCAGGGCTGAGGAGGGGGTCTTTATAGACTTCTTCTCTATAGGGTCTTTGAGTATTTGGTATTCTTCAGCTGGTGTGTATTCATAGATCCTTGATAGTATATCTACAAGTACATTGTCCATGTCAGGTCTGTATATGATATTGAAATTATAAGATTGCAGGAACATGTGCTATCTTGTCCGGCAGTAAGGAAAGTTAGTGTAGTTTAGGAAAAAGGATAGTGCCTTGTTGTAAGATACAATAGTGAACTTGGTTCTATATAATATCGGATGGAATGCCTGAATGGCATCCAACATCACACAAAATCCTAGTTCATAGTCAGGGTAGTGAAGCAGACTTATTGCAAACTTTCTGTGAAGAAATCTGGCATGGTAGACTTTCTCAGGGGAGGCTCCTTAGCCAACCTATAATCCTGATATAACAATGGAGGCATCAGTAATGAGGTATATTGGATCAGCCAATATCTCATATGAGATGGGGCGGAGCGGAATTGTATCCTGGCCAGGTGCCTAACCTGTTTGAAGGCTTCCTCATGTTGGGGTAGTCATTCAAACCCTTCTTCAGAAATTAGGTCTGAGAGAGGGGCAGTAGTGGAGGCAAGGTGTGGGAGGAATTGTGCATGATATATGACAACACCAATAAAGGTCTGAACTTCTTTTTTCTATTTTGTTATAGGCCAATCTTGGATAAATCTGATTTTTTCTAAGTTTGCATGAATTCCTCTCTCATATATAGCATGTTCTAGGAGAGAGAGCTTGTTGGTGAAGATTTTGCATTTTGCTTGTAATGCTTTGATATGGTGTTACTGTAGTCTTCCCAAGAGGGATCTGGTGTGTGAAATATTGTCCTCAAGGGTTTCTAAGTAGATGGTAATGTCATCAATATATGTTTTACAAACCTATCCCTAGTCTGCCGGACAAGGCACACTATCTTCTTCAACTGGAACAGGTAATGATACGTACCACTGGCCTTAACACTCGTCAGGTCTCGTAGTCTTACGTCGCAGTGGGAACACAGAGTCCTCTCACTCCTAGCCCTGCGACTGCTGCTTAGCGATAAGTTCCTTGAATCACCCTTCGGTTAGAGATATAGACGGATGGTTGTAGTAAGAGTAAAGTATAGATTGAACTAATAGGTAAAATATAACATAGGAAGTAACTTAGGTGGTTGCGTGAAGAGCTAGCTATCAGTGTCTTTTTTTTTTTTTTTTTCTATCATATATTCGTTGTTAAGGTACAAGAACTTGCATCCGCACTAGCTATGGCATAAACAAAACCTTAATTCCAAAAACGATTAACAAAAGAAACCAATGGCACATTAAAGCTCCAACAGGACAGGTAACTGTCCATATACCTCGTACGGTAAACTCAAGTAACGAAAGACTAGCCAAGGAAATATACAGAAACCAAGCCATCAGGTGAGGAAAAAAACCAGCAATTATCAAGAACTTGGGGACGAAAATAGAGTGGGGGCAGGGGACCCTATGGGGGTGGGGGCAACCAAAGGAGCAGGCGATAAGGGAGGAGATAGCAACATTTCCGGAGGGAAGCCAACCTGCGTCTCTTGTAGATAGGCGACCAGGTTGAGGAGAAGTGGTATAGAAGACCAGATGGGGTCGTCCGCGTCTATCCCCACGACACCTTGGAGGTGGCATCTGCAGGTGTTAGCGGTGGCCGTGCAGGACAGTGTGGCATGCTGGAAGTCTTCTTCGAAATCCCAACATCGTGTACAGAGGGTGGACTTCTCTTTAGAGGCCCAGGAGGTATGAAGAGCTAGGTGGGTCGAGTGGGCTCGCATCGGGTAAATGTGGCCCGGCATGAACTTGCCGAGGCCCATGCAAGGGTGTGGGGACAGAGACGGTTTGTATGGGTAGTAGTGTGGGGGAGGACAGGCATCTCCCTAGTCGTTGATGAAGGTCTGGTGTGCCCGACTCCTAAGGCCAGTATGGGCGGCGTTCATGGCAGGCAGCTGGGGGAGAGGTTGACACAGGGGTGCGAGATCTGCACGTGGTAAGGGGGCGAAGGACAATGATCCCAGGATGGGGAGGATGAGGTGGGCCATTGCATCCACCGGGAGGTGGGTGCCGACTGGCGGGGATGGAGGGGCAGTTTTCCAGTGGAGAGGGTTGACATTGGGTTGGAGGAGCCGTGTAAGGTGACGCCACGAGTCTGGAGGTCGAGACTGCAGGAGGGAGGAAAAGTCTAGTGGGAGCCACCCTGCAGCTGGGTAGATGGTGGGTGGGGCACATGCCAGTCTGAGCGCAGCAAGCCGACGGCAATGGGCGCAGAGGAGGCCAATAGGAGGGAGGCAGCTCTCAAGGCAGAGGACCAAGAGTCGGGTGGAGCAGAAGCAGTTGGTAACCTATCTCCCGATAGGGTGCCAGAAGACGTCCATGTGTCATAGCATTCTGCGGGAGGGTATGAACAGGTCAGCCCCATAGGTGAGGATGGGGAGGAGTTGGGAGACAGCAAGGCGGTGGCACAGGTAGGGGGAGAGGCCAGCCCACGGTGGGGTAAGCCTGCGGACTGTTGCGAAGGCGCCTTGAGCGTGGGCAAGTAGTTTAGAGAAGTGAGTTGATGTGGAAAGGGATGGGGTGAGCCAGTAACCTAGCCACCTGTGGGAGTTGGCAGGATGGAAGACCTGCCCATCCAAGTGTATGGGGATGATGCAAGGGGAGCCACACTGGTACTTGGTACGCCTGTGAATGAGCTCCGTCTTAGTGACTGTGAAGGGGACATTGCAGGCTACTCCGTGACTCTTGATTGTGGGAAAGGCTGCTTGAAGCAGCTGAACATTACGGCGATAGGAAGAAGATGATACCGTTAAAGCAAAATCATCAACATAGGAAAGTATAAGGCCTCTGGAAAGAGAGAAATGAAGGGAAGAAACATAATTAACAAAAAGCAAAGGAGATACGGGAGACCCCTGTGGGCTGCTGACAGAAACGGAAGAAAAATTCCCAGTGAGCCCTGTAAAAGAAGACGGCAGGTGTGGCCAGTAAGGAAGGACCTGGCCCAGGAGATGAGGTACTGGTTCACCACTTTTTTCGTGAGTACAGAGGAGAGAAAGTCGGGATCCACATTGTCGAAACCCCCTTTGATATCAAGGGAGAAGGTTGAGACGCGGAGGGCTGGGCGGTGGAGGGTGCATACTGTGTGGGTGAGGGTGGTGACGGCTTCAAAGGGGGAAAGGCCCGCAAGGGAGCCACCTTGGTTGGGACTGTTGAGACCACAGGCCCTAGCAACGAGGGCGAGGCGGGAGGCGACAATTCTCTCCAGAACCTTGGAGATTGTCTCGAGAAAAAAAGATTACCCTAATGGAGGTCAGCGTGTCATAGGATAGCTTTCCTGGCTTATCCAGGACTACTCTGTTGGCCTTTTTGAGGGAGGTAGGGTGAAACCCATGGAGGAGCAAAGGGGAGAGGAGGGCAACTAATAAGGAAGGGGTGGTGCGGTAGACCACTTTCCATACCCCATAGGGGATGGTATCAGGACCCGGCGGAGAGGAGGAGGGGGAGGCCCTAAGGGTGGCAGAGATCCCATCTGCGGACAGGTAAGGGGCATCGGAGTATGGGCGGAGGATGGAGGGGGTACGCGAGGAGGTACGAAGTGGAAAGAAGTGGTGGAGGAGAGCACTGTTAATCGACTCTGGAGTGTCAGACCCTGGGAGGGTGGGGAAGCGACTTGTGGGAGAACCTAGGGCTAGCCGCTTGGTGGCCCAGAGGGAGGAGGGAGTGGCGTTCAAGAGGAGGGAAGTCTAGTGGGCCTTTTTTGCCCTCTGTATGGCTTGAAGTAGCTAAGGCAGTCAAGCCTATCACCGGTGATATCACTGGTAGAACAGGTAGAGCAGGCTTTACGAGCTGCGCAGTGATGTTCTTTCCTAAGAGTAGAGATGAGGGGTGACCACCAGGGCTTGGCCCTGGGTGATGGGCGTGAGAGGAGTGTGTGGTTACAGAGCAGTAAAAGAACGTGACAGAAGTTTGTGTTTAAACTATGAGGAGAGAGAGACGGAGGATGGGAGGCGGTGGGCGCTTGGGACTCTAAGCTCCTCTAACAGGGGCGTGAGGGTGGCCCAGTCAATTAAGGCCCAGTTGGAGCGGGGAGGTGGTTGTGTGTCTTTAGGGTGTTTAAAGGAGAGCAGAATGGGGACATAGTCAGAGCCAGATGAGGCGAGAGGAGTGCTCCATGAGGAGAAAAACAGAAAGAAACTCGGAGGAGCAAAGGAAAGATCTAGGACAGAGGGGCTGTCCCTGCTGCCCAAAGGGAAATGGGTGAAGACCCCAGGGGTATTCAAGAGCTGGTAGCCAAGATCAGCAGCTCTTGAGAAGTAGGGAAAGGAAACAGCTAACTCAGTGGGGGAGTGGGCCCGTAGTGGATCACAGAAGGGGTCATGAATGTTGAAATCGCCTAGGGAGAAAATAGGGAACCCATCTAGGGGAACGAATTAAAGAGGAGAAATAGTGCGCGAGGAGGGGGCCCTACAGGGGATTGAGTATGAGTTCAGTACCCGGAGGCGTAAAAAGGAAAAACCAAACAGTTCATCCATCTGGACAAAATCAAGGCCCATGGTGTCAGACCTCCCAAAGAAAAGGGGAAGTATGACACTCATAGTGAGTAGGGAAGAAGAAACATAAAAAGCCAGGCGTGGCTTTTAGGGGGGGGACAGGGGGGGGAGAAGGACTTGAAGCGAGTAAAAGTAGGGACACGTCCTCGAAACACCAGAGGATCCTGGATACAAACCAGGGAAACAGGAAAGGAAAGTTCAACTAAGAAATTAAAAAAGGAGGAAAACACTTCCCTGCTACCCAGGCAGTTGTGTTAAGCAAGGGAGAGAAAGGACGAGGCCCTTGGGGCCTCATGCGCGGGCGGGATAGTTGTGAAATCCATTACTGAGCAGAGCCCATAGGATCACGGGGGGCAGGAGAGGGGCTGGGTGCCACCTGGGTGGGCGTGGCACCGTGCCGTGAGGAGGATCTGGACATGCCAGTGGCAGACTGTACCGGCCTCATGGGCCTGGGGGTGGTTAGGTCAACCTCAGGACCGTTGGGACCAGGAGATGGTGTGGACGGGTGAGAGGCTGTCATAGAGCCAGGGGGAAGATCTTGCAAATCGACCATCTCACCATCATCCATGGTGGGTTGGGTGGCAGCCGGAGCAGGGGTGGGAGGAGCTGGTCTGGATGGGCAGTCCCAGTTGCGGGCGGGGTGATCCCCGTCGCACTTCGGACAGTGAGGGGGTGAGGTTAGGTAGCAGCTGAGCACAGCTTTGGTGTTGCCCTACTTGTGGCATGAGGGATTGGAGCACCTGTGGTCGGCCCTTGTGTGATCAAGAGAGCAGAAGGGGCAGACTAGGTGGTGTGTTTTGCATCTTGGGGCCAAATGCCCAAAGGCTCCGCAGTTGTGGCATTGTATATAAAGAAAGGAGGAGAAGGCTCTTTCAGACCGCCTATTGGCTAAGAAGAGAGGGACATGTGGTAGGAGGGAGGAGGCATGCTCAGGGGCAGTGGTTATGACTAGCGAGTATGAGTGTTTGAGGCGGGAGGCCGGGTCGCTATTAAGGAACCTCGCAGACAGGATGGGAACACCAGTGGAGTTGAGGATTGATGTAGAGAGGTTGGAGAAGAGATCATCCTCATTATCGGGAAGGCAAGCAGTGGTAACAGAGTGGATCGCAATCTGAAGGGCTGTTGGAGCTTGGCTGAAAGAGAGCCAATGGTTGTCGCTGACTGGGAAGGATTGGTTGAGGCGCCTGGTGAGGGCCTCAAAGTATGGGCGTAAGAGAGGGCAGGAACTTGGCCATCAAGGCCAGTTAGGGAGACAGAGCCACAGTCGTTGACAGAGGCATTGAAACCACGGGGAAGGGCGGAGTTGGCATCGACGAGTACTGAGGCTGCCAGGTCAGGAAGAAGGCCAATGATGACTACTGCATCAGGGCGGAGGTCTGGTGATGAAAAGGGGGCGAAAAATCTGCAAGCTGCAGTGGTGAGTGGGGGTGGAGGAGGTGGTGATTGTGGTTGAGGGGAAGGGGAGCCAGGACTGGAGGAGGCTGTTGTGGCTTGGTTGGCAGCAGCAGCCACGACCATGGCTGCCGAGGGAGGGCTAGATGGAGACTCTCTCCTATTCCTTCTACCTACCACGATCTGGGCATAGGAGGGAGCGGAAGTATCACAGTCGCGGAACTGATCACTGGAGAAACCATTGATTACCACAGGGGTGCCTTCAGAGGCAGGGGCAGGAGGTGGGAAGAGAAGGGCAGATAGTGGTGCAGGGGGCCTCTCGGTCATGCCAGGACAGGGAGGGATGGCTGGAGCAGTGGTGGTGTCAGGAGGAGGTGCAAGAGTAACACGGTGGGCTAGGTCACGAAGCTCAGAACGGATTGTGGCCAGGCTGAGGGCTGCAGGGTCGGCAGCTTGAGTGGGGTTGGGTTAGCCAGCACTGTGAAGTGCGACTGCTAAGGAGAGGAAGTCAAGCTAAGCGCCAAGGGCCGAGATTGCATGATGGGCACCTCACAGGTGTGGGATGAAGGTGATCGCACCAGCGGTGAGGTCATCGAGGCTAGACGGAGAGATGGAGGGGACCTGAGCGGAGGTCAAGTTGATGACTTCCTTGGTTTCGACAAGGAAGGATACGAGGAACCTGAGGTTAGGGGGGACGTCCACGATGGAGGCAGTGGCTGAGGGTGGTGCAGGGGTGGAGGCGAAAAGAGGGGGAGGATGGGGAACGGCTTGCGCCATGAACAGGGTTAGGGTACGCAAGGACCTAAGCGAGGAGAGGTGTGGGTAGGGTCCTGGGAACCAGGGACACTTTTGACATGGTGGTGCAAAATGCACGGGCAGGAAAATAGGAGAAGCGAAGTGTGGCTAGCTATCTGTATCCGTGACCCTCCTTATATAAGCGGTCTTCCCACAACCCTAACCCTGGTGACTTTACCATGAGTCACCTCCTTACTATGACTGCCACGTGAGTCATAGTATCACAAACATCCTATGACTTATAACTTGAGTCATAGTATTCAATCCTCATAATATCCAATTCCATAAAAGGTCATATGTGCTGATCGCGTCACATGCCTGAAACCCTTGACTCATACTTGTAGTCAGATGCGAAACCTATAACTTCATATGACCTCACATTTGTGACTCATGAAACCATAAATATAAAGCAAACCAATGAAATATCATAATCACATATGATCTCACAAATCATGAGTCATGTGAAACATTCCATACTCCTAAGTCACGATTTGTGACTATAGCTCCTCTCTCCCCTCAGCTTGAGTCTCATCAAGCTATTCGCTAAGTTTCATTACTTGGTTCCCAAATCTTCTTGCGTTGCGACAGAACTTTGGTAAAATTTGTTCCGTTGTGCATAACTGTTTCCTTACTATATCCTATGTCAGGTCTGCCACTGCGATAGTTTGTTTTTGGTACCCAATGGTGGCTTGTTGCGGTTCCAGGGTCTCCTCTTGGAGTCTAATCGTTACTTGGGCTTCATCCAGTTGTATTTCCAGACCCGAAATTTGTCTGTTGAGGCATTCGATATCTGTCTGAGTGTGTTGGCTTTCTGAATCATCATTTCGGGTTTCTTCGCCCCTATCCAACCTTCCCCTACTGGCTTTCGTGTCCTGAGCATCCTTCCTGCTTAGTTCTTCTCTTTTACCACTCGCCTTGGGGTAGTATCCCGCCTGGATCTTCGCAGCTCAGTGGGCTCGACAATTATTTCGATAACTCTCCTCCCATCTTGTTTCCGCATGTGGTTGTTTTGGCCAGTAACTGGCCCCTTCCTTATCTCCACTATGGCCATTGCATTGCACCTCATAGCATGCCATCCAGCTCATCATGGTGTGTTCTGATGCCATTTGCCGGTCCTCTTCGGTAGTATAACCTAGGCTAGTTGGAGTGATACCTCACATTGTGTCTCCCCAACCGTCGTTTGTTGCTTCGTGTTTGATTTCTTCGCAGCCTTGGTTTATCTGGGTATCGTTCGTGATATTGTTGGATTGCATTTTCTGTATGTTCGAAGTTTTCCGCTGGGTACCAAACTCTATAGTGATCAGGAGAATATCCTGTCCACTTTCCTCGATATTGGGGTTTTCGGTAATGTAGTCGTGAATCAACTATTTCTTCAAGTTCATATTCTATCTCACCTTCGATTTCGATTGTTGGTGGAGGTAACTGGATTTGTGATGCGAATTTTGTTCTTGGTAGGGTTCAAGAAGTCAGATGTGGATGGTGTTGTGTATTCTCATTGATTGGTGAAAGTCCAGCTTATATGCACTGTTCCCCACTCTTGCCAAGATCTGGAAGGGTCCCATCTTTCTGTAACAGGTTTCTTGCCTGGTCTCGTGGTCCTTACATTCCTTGGTAGGAACCATACCATATCTCCTGATTTCAAATTCGGATCAGGTTTCCTGTATCAATCATAATTTTCTTTCTGTCGAAGTTGTGCGGAAACCTTTTCCTTGCGTATGGTATCATGCCATTAGTTCATTTCGTTCGCCGGTATCTTCCGATCTGGTATCAGATGACCACTTGCGTCATGTTTCGGGTGTTGTCCATAGTTTGCACATTATAGTGTTGTCCGTTATTGTTACTTATTGTCCGTTATTGTATGGAAACTCCGCAAAAGGTAATATCTCGTTCCAATTATCATGTTGATAATCGACGTATGCTCTCTGGTATTGTTCCAGGATGGCATTGGTTCTTTCGGTCTGTCCATGCGTTTGTGTGGTGTTAAGCCGTGGTCAGTTTCCTTTTGATTCCCAACCTCTGGGCTGTTTCTTTCCATAGGTCAGAGGTGAACAGTGTTCCCCTATCGGTGATGATATCGTGCAGTAGTCCCTGTAACTGAAAGATTTCTTTTGCAAAGATTTGCACGAATTGTTTTGTTATTATATCTTTCCGGCATGCAATATAATGACTGATTTTTGTCATTCTGTTGATGATTACCAACATAGCATCATAGCCGTCAGATTCTGGTAAATCTGTGATAAAATCTATTGATATCGACTTCTATGGCTTATCTGGTGCTTCGTTTGTTTGTAATTGACCATACGGAGCATATCGGGATGATTTTGTTCTTTGACAAATGTTGCAATTTTCTGACATATCTCTGGATCGTTTTTCGCATTCCAGGCCTGTAATAACTGTGATTTATAAGTTCTGTAGTTTTTGCAGTTCCTCCGTGTCCAGCCTGCGGAATGTCGTGATTCCTTCTGATAGGTTCCGTCCTTATCTCTTCCTCTTCTGGTACCCAAATTTTGTCCTGGTACCATAGGCAATCATCCTTCCATCGACATAGCCCCAGGGCTACATCCTTCGTTTCTTTTGTTCCTTGTTCCAATGCTTTCTTTATTTCTTCTATGTGTGGATCCATCCCACTTTGTTCCTGAAGGTTTCTTATCTCTTCTCCAGGAAAGTTGATCGTATCTATTTCCTGTATTCTTATCTCCTCAAAGTATTTTTATTGTAGTAGTAGGATCCTTTGTTCCTGAGTGATCCTGTCATTATCTTCCTCTAGCGCATCTTGACATCTCCTTGTCAATGCGTCCAGTTTGCCGCTTTCCTTTCCTGGCTGGTATTCGATCCGTATATTATATTAGCTTAACTTCTCGCTCTATGGGATCTGTCGTTCATTAAGATCTTTTGTTGTCGTGAAAGGAACTATGTTGTTATGGTCAGTGAGGATCCTTCTCTTGTGATGGCTTCCTAACACATATCTTCTCTATTTATTGAGTGCCTGTACTACGGCCAATAGTTCTTTGTCATGAATATCGTAGTTGCATTCCGCATTCGTTATTTTCTTTGATCCATATACCACCGGCCGCCATTTCTCGTCTTCGCTCTATTGTAATAAAATTCCCGAACAGACGTACTTCGATGCATCTGTTTCGATCATGATCGGTCTCTCCGGATTGTAATGGGTGACTATGGGTGCCGAAGTTATTTTTTGTCTCATCGTATCGAATGCCTTGCTCTCCGCTATTCCCCACTTCTATTTGGCTTTTTTCTATGTCAGATTGCATAGAGGTTTTGCTGTCCTGGTAAACCCCACGATGAATCTTCGGTAAAAGTTGCAGAATTCCATGAATCTTTAAATATTGCTCTTGTTCTTCGGAATTGCCCATTCCCATATTGCCACTGTCTTGATAGGATCCATCTGGACTCCGTCTTGGTCAATAATAAATCCTAAGTATTCCACTTCTGTCTTCTGGAATTCATACTTAGTTGGCTTGATTCTCATTCCGGACTTTCCAATCGCTTCCAGGATCTTTCCCACGTCTTTTTGGTGTTGTTCCATTGTTTCTGAGTATACCAAGACGTCATCCAAATATACTATGCAGCATATGTTCCAGAATCGGTGTAACATTTGATTGATCCATATCTGGAATGTTGCCTGTGCGTTGGTCAATCCGAATGGCAACACCTAGTATTCGTAAGAACCATATCGTGTTGCAAATGTAGTTTTCCACTCCTCTCCTTTCTTGATTCGCACTATATGGTATGCATACTTAATATCAAGCTTCGTAAAGTATCGGGCACTGTTTAGCCTATCCAAGGCTTCGCCGATGAGTGGTAGTGGGTACCGATCTTTTTTCGTGACTTCATTACGTCCTCGGTAATCTACGCATAGTGGTAATATTCTGTCTTTCTTCTTGACGAAAAGGATGGCTGCTCCCATTTCCGCGAAGGAGTCTCGTATCCATCCTCTTTCCAGATTCTGTTTCAAATAGCTTCTCAATTCTTCCAGTTCCGCCGCTCCTAGAGGGTATAACCTTTTGGCTGGCATCATCTTTCCTTTTTTCAGGTTAAACTTGTGGTGCACTTCCTTTCTGTAAGACGGTAATGTGGTCTTTTCCCTTTCTTCGAAGAGATCCAGGTATTGGTGTTATACCTCTAGTATCATCTGTTCCAAGGGTTCTTTCCCTTGATACTTTTTGGCCTTAATAGCCAGTTTGGTACTGATATTTATTGCCTTCAAATCACATTGGCGGTCCTCCAGGTTCTAATTGAGGATGCCTGTGATCTCTCCTCTTTTGTAGAACTTCCCAAAGGCTTGAGCCGAGATCTCGCAGATCTCGATTCATTTCTGGTACGTTTTTATTTTTTCCTGGTTAACCTCTGATTAGTTTCTGTCCCGGTCTCTTTTGTAGTCCGTACTTCTAAATCCTTTGTCTTCTCGTTCAGTCTTTGCAAGTTTTTCAACTTCCTTGCATTCCCCATCCAGGTATTTTTCACATATCAGTTGTGCTCTCCAGTCACCAGAGTTGACTGTGTAGTCTTCGTCCCCGAGGTTAACCATTACTACCTTCAGTTCACCTGTATATTCCGCATCTATTACACCTGCCTTGGTTGTAAATCTGTTTTTGACTGCTAACCCGCTTCGTGGTACGATGTGGCCATAGGTACCCTGTGGCAATCCGATGGCTATTCCAGTTTAGATAACTTCCTGCCCTTTGGCTTGTATTGTTGCTCTTTCGCTAGCATACTGGTCATGTCCTGCCGCCCTCGCGGAGCCTTTCGTCAGCATTTTTACCTCTTTAGGCAGCCTTTTGACTAGGATCCGCTGATCCCCTTTTGCCTGGACCGGTGAGAACCTCATATCTAAATTCTCCTCTATGGCTTCCACTTCTGGGACTATAAAGACCCTTGGTGACTCTTTTAAACCCCAGGTCGTGCATCTCTCACTATCAAAGGTGATTGTCCTCTTTCCCCAATCAATTGCAGGGCTATGTTCTCTCAACCATGGCATTCCTAGAACTGCTGCATAGTTTTGTAAATTTGCTGCTTGGAAGGTAATCATTTCCCTATGGCTACCGATGTCCATAGGTACTGTCGTCGTATGGGTGACTGGACCCATCGCGCTGAGTTTGCCGTCCGCCAGGTAAATCTCTGGTTGATGTTTAGCTTTCGCCATAGGCATGCCGTACATTTCGCATATCTCCCTATCAATAAAGTCCTCAGTCGCTCCTGAGTCTATCATCCCGTGGATGCTGATAATCTTTACTCTGCTATGTAGTCGCATTTTTACCATAACATGGTCGTTTTCGTATTCCAAGGATTCCATGTTGTTTAGTGCCGCGTAGAAGTTTCGTATCTCAATGGGTTTCTTTTTCCCCTTGTCCCTCAGACCATGGCTTACTTGGGACTAGCCTCTTTTCCCTCATCGTTCTTTTCACTTTCGAGGTCCATTTCGAGGATCGTTATTCTTTGTTTCCATCGTAGGTTCTGAACCTTACTTACTGTCCTCACTGGGTAATCTTGCTTGTCTTTCAGGTTGGTGCAGTTTCTCATCATGTGTCCTGGCTTTGCACAGGCCATACACAGATTGTTTTTTGTCTCCTCCAATATTCGGTCTTTGATATGTTAAGGGCTTGTCTTCACCTAGTCACATCTAGGTCTATTGGATCTCCTCGAGATTCCTGTGGTCGTTGAGTCTTGAAGGTGCCATCGTATTTTCTGACGTTTTCATATGTTTTGGTCTTTGACCTTCCTTGTACATGTTTGATAACATCCAAGCGGTTTTCCTGATTGATGGCCCACACCGCCATTTCCTCAGTTGTAGTGAAGTCTTGAGCCCTCATAGCCCCTGTGTTCTGAACTTCTTTGTGTATGCCTCTTTGGAAGACCCTTCTCCAGGTTGCTTCATCGTATTCTGCCTCTGTTGCTAATAGTCGCAACTCTTCCTGAAATCAGTTACATTCCGATTCCCTTGCTTAATTTTCTCGATTTGGTTTCTTGCCATTTCCATAGCATCCATGTCACCGAATTGGATTTGTAGCGTCGCTTGAAATTCCGCCCAGCCCATCCAGGTGGCTGGAGTCTTTCCTTCCAAGTAGAGAGTTATCCATTTGCCTGCAGATTCCCTCAATAGCGATTTGGCAAAGTCCACTTTTAATCCGTCTTCGTTCTCTCCCCATCCTAGTGCTGTGTAGTCCATTGCCAGTTGGACTAGCCATGCTTGTAGTTTGGTGTGGTCTCTTGTGAAAGTATCCGGTGTTTTGATTTTTGGCCTCCACACGGTCTGTTCCTGTCGATTTTCTTGAACTGTTCGGAGTAATTCTTGGAGTTGTTCACTGGTAAGAGTTAACGTATCCGCAGGTCCTACTGCCCCCAACATTCTGTGTATTGGGGATGCTCCCAGCTTAGTGCCCCTGATCTCGATCTTGCTTCAAGGATGACCGAGCTTATAGGTCTTGGGGATCCTTCTCGGGATATCTTTCTTAAAGCTTGTCCAAGTTCTGCTTGTAGTCCTAAGAAAGTCTGTAGATCGTTGAAGTCCGGTATTTCTGTATCTGTAGGTGAATCCGTTTTGTATTCGTTAAGTGTCGCAAAAGACGTAACCAAATGTTAAAAACCTATCCCTAGTCTGCTGGACAAGGCACACTATCTTCCTCAACTGCAACAGCTAACGATATGTACCGCTGGTCTTACCGCTCATCAGGTCTCATACCCTTACGTAGCCGTGGGAACCCTGAATCCTCTCACTCCTAGCCATTGGAACTGCTCCTTAGCGATACGTTCCTTGAATCACCTTTCTGTCATTGATATAGACGGATGGTCGTAGTAAGAGTAAAGTATAGATTGAACTAATAGCTAAAATATAACATAGGAAGTAACTTAGGTGGTTGCGTGAAAAGCTAGCTATCTGTGTCCATAACCCTCCTTATATAGGCAGTCTTCCCACAACCCTAACCCTGTTGACTCTACTATGAGTCACCTCCTTACTATGACTGCCACGTGAGTCATAGTATCACAAATATCCCATGAATCATAACTTGAGTCATAGTATACATTCCCTATATTTCCAATTCCATAAAAGGTCAGGTGGGCTATTCGCGTCACATGCGTGAAACCGTTAACTCATGTTTGTAGTCAGGTGCAAAACTCATAACTTCATATCACCTAACAATCTTGAGTCATGAAACCATGAACATAAATCAAACCAACAAAATATCCTAATCATAAATGATCATACAAATTGTGAGTCATGTAAAACATTCCATACTGCTAAGTCACGATTTGTGACAATATGCCTAAAGGAATTTTCCAATAAATCTATCTAGGGCAAGCTTTGTAGCTCATATAGCTGGAACACAGGTGTTGGCACACCCTTGGAGTATAACTCCGCAACCAAATCATCCGAAGACTGTCACGTTAGTATTGTATTTCTCATCACTAGCGAGAACCCGGATCTGGAAGTAACAATTTCCTACGTTTATAGTGTATCTGAACTTTGCTCTGACTATTACACATATGGGATATGGTACTAAACATTCGAGTCTAAAGGTGTGATGGTATATAGCGCCGGGAGGTGACTATATTGACTACAACCCATACTGGCAAGAAGTAGGATTTTATCCACAACTACTAAGCCTCGTGAAAGATGATAGAGTGATTTATCCAAGTGGATCTATTATGTATTCTGCATTCTTGATAATCCGAATGCATCTACACATGAGTGCATATATGCAGGAAAGACAGCCATCCAGATTGATCACCTGGTATTCCGTAAGATGTTCGCAATGGGGTTGCATCAACTTGAACTTACTTCATTTGGCAAAGAGATCAAAGGCCATCTACTGGCGGAGTGCTTGACACCCTTAGAGAAATAGACAGTCTGGGTGATCATTTGCTGTAGTGGGGTCATACATCTTCAGGGTCAAACTGTGCTCACACTTTTAAAGACCTTGGCCAAAGTCTCTCCGGATACTTCCTTATATGGCCAACATAAGTACCGGGGAAAAACTGTATCAATAGTTCGCAATCCCCCATAGTTAAGTGATCATCAAGCAACAGACAAGAGACCTTAACAATATATCAAGTTATTAAGTTATTAAGATATTCTACCTTCGTGAACCTTTATTCTTTGATCATACCTTTTACCGAGTGTTAAGGGTAGCCGATTCTAAGGTCAAGCGAATCAGTCTAGGCTTTTAAGAAATCAAATCGTAGACGGAGATTGTCTAGGAAGGCTCAAGATTTCAAGGTAGAACGTATGATATTGATAAGATCTCTTCTCCGTTGCTTAATGAGGTGTAAAGCTCGTGAGGCACTTCGATATTTATATCCCGCGTCTGAGTGTTCGCGGACTACATCAAATCTACCTATAACCATGTATCTTCTAACTAATTCCTCACTCCGTATTCTAGAGCGAACCCCCTTTGACCCTGAAAAATCTCTTCCCCGCACAGCTAATGGTGTGATCAGATCTCTCCTTTCTCTGAGGGTGGGTGGGCCCACTCGGTGAGAGATGGTTTACCTTCGTTCTGCTGTATAAACTA
>QFET01003559.1:0-12517 GCA_003316355.1 Tuber calosporum
ACACCCCCACCAAACGCCCCTCCGTCCACGCCAAACCCTGGTGGACCCAAGAACTCTCCTACCTCAGACAAGCCTTTCATCGCACAGCAAGGGCCCATCGCCTATCTCACACCCCAAACACATTGTCACACTGCCGACAACACCGCAATGCATATTTCAAGGCCATCAAAAGGGCCAAATCTGCACATTGGAAGGAATTCCTAGCCAATGTCAACACCAAGTCGGTGTGGACAGCTAGGCGCCTTGCTACAGGTCGCCAACCTGAAAGGTTCCCCTCCTTTACTGACGCAACCACTCCGGACGAAATCAACACCTCCCTCCTCCTTCACTTCTTTCCTCCCAAAGCTCCTCTTCCCACCCCCTCCTTCCTACGGTATGACACCGATGCCACTCGCCTCCTCAATGAAGAAATCTCCTGCGCTCTCCGCAAATCCTCCAACACCTCAGCACCAGGTCCAGACCAGATACCTTATGGGATCTGGAAAAGGGTACACTCAATCAACCCCTCCATCCTAAGGCAACTCCTGGGCCTCCTCCTCCTACTTGGGTACCACCCACTTCCCCTTAAAAGAGCGAATGGTATAGTCCTCCCTAAACCAGGCAAAGCGGATTACTCCTCGCCTGCCTCCTTTTGCATCATTGTCCTCCTCGAAACGGTCTCCAAACTCCTTGAAAGGATTATGGCCTATCGGCTCGCCCACATGGCCAGGTCAGTTGGCCTTATCAATCCCAACCAGTGTGGCTCCCTCCCTGGCCTCAGCACATTTGACGCCTGCGCTGCCCTAACCCAGGAGGTTAGCTCCCGACAACACCCCAATAAGAAAGTCTCCTCCCTCTTCCTAGACATCAAAGGAGGCTTCGATAACATATCCGCCTCTTCTCTCACGTCTCTGCTACGCTCGAGAGGCATCCCCAGATACATGACCTCTTGGGTCCGCTCCTTCCTCACCGACCGACACTGCCGCCTGCTTTTTCAAGGGGCACCTGCAATTTTCTCCCCGGTTACTGTTGGGACCCCGCAAGGCTCCCCTATCTCTCCATTGTTGTTCGTGATTTACGTTTCACCCTTACATGTTTCCATACCCCAAGGGGTTATTTTTTCATATGTTGATGACTTTTCTGTTACTGTTTCCTCTGTCTCCCACAGAAGGAACATTCAGGTACTTCAACAGGTGTTTTCTCTACTTACCTACAGGGCAGCCAAGCTGGAGGTTTCTTTCTCAGTTCCTAAGACTGAGCTCATCCACTGGCGCACACCCAAGGATCGCTCCCCCATCTCCTCCTCACCCATTGGGCTCACTGGGTCTTTGTTCCCCCCTTCCGCATCAGTACGCTGGCTAGGCTACTGGTTCACACCTACCATGGAAACCACAACCCACTTCCTAAAAAGGATCGCACTCGCTCAAGCAGCTTTCTCAATCATCAAACAATTATCCCCACCTGGACTAGGTCTCTCGCCCTACATGGCAAGGAAACTAGCCTCAGGCCTGGTCCTCCCTATCCTCACTTATGGTGCCGACCTGTTCTCTCCCTCACAGGTCACCATGGACAAGATGACCATGCTCTGGAACAGAGTACTCCGCTGGGTCACCAACTGCTTCTCCTCCACCCCAATCTCCATACTAAACTGCGAAGCCTCTCTGGCTCCCATCTCCTCCCTGCTCCCACACAAACGTCCCATGGCCACCCTCCGCCTCGCCTGCTCTTCACCTCTCATCAACCTGGCAGCTGCCAGGTTGCCACCCTCCTTCCCCATCTCAGACAATTCTAACACAAGACTTGACTCCCGTCATACACTCCCTGGGGTCAAGCAAAACTACATACCCCTACCCTGGGACCGATACAAACCCCCCTACCTCCCTAGGCGTCACCTACCAATTGATGCTCTCTGTCACTCCCTCCTCCCCTTCATAACCACTGTTGGGAACTTCCCACTTGCCTCTCCTCACCTGCTCCCTGCAGATATACTCCCCCCGGAACTGACAACCAGGAGTTACCCCATCCTCAAGAATGCCTGCAAGGCACTCCTCCTCAAGGACTGGACCCTCCAGGCTCCCCCTCCCCTCTACTACCGCTATACACCTCGCCTGTCCCCCAAACCCTTCATGGGCATGGACAAGTTCGCTGCTGGTAGGATCCATCAAATGCGGTCTGGCAAAAGCTACCTGGCCGCCCACACATCCTGGGACGACCCTGACCCCCTCACCCTCTGCCCCTACTGCGAGGAGGAGGAAGAGACCATGGTCCATGCAATCCTCCAATGTCCTGCCAAAGCCTCTTTTCGCCTTCGCCATCTCCCTGGCATTGGCAGCTTAGGCCCTGGCTCTCCACTCTGGTCCTCGGTGGACCCACTACAGGCCCTTCACGCCTACATTTTGGAATCTGCAACTGGATTCCCCCCACAGATGCCGGCCCACGGGCCACCCTCACCTTAGGACAGCTTGGCTGCCCTCCGCTACTAACTTTGTTTCCCTCACGTTGTTATGATTTTCCTTACTTCGTTTGAAATTTTGTTATTTTCCTTCCTTACTTGAAGAGCCTCCATTGTGGGAGCAGTGACGGTACCGTTACAACTGGGAGATAGGATTTTGATATTTCTTTTGTTGGTTGGTTTGAGATTAACGTTTCGTTTTTGCCATAGCTAGCGCTGCATGCAGGTTCCTGTACGTTAACAGAGAATATATGAATTAAATAAAAAAAAACCCCTCCCTCACTCACTGCTGAAGTAGCTCACAAGGAGATGGTTGAAGAAAGACCAGGCTCTGGTACCCTAACTCCTGGGGGGCCTGAGCACTAGCCCTTGGTTCCTAGAGTTACATCATGGGATTAGAGCTGTACTCCCCCACCTCTACTTAGCAGAAAACTCTCTGCTCTAAAAGAGACTGGAGGACTTGGAAGAGGATGATATAAGCGAACATGCAGTATTGACAGCTACAATTCAGATTGGTATATTACGGTTGATTGCCTCCCTTCAAGACCAGGTAGTTACCCTGTCTCAGACCTCCGAAATGTTGAACGAAAAGGTCTGTGAGCTTTCAAAAACGCAAAAGACCTCTTCACAACTGTGTTTGCAACTACAAGAAAACCACTCACACCTACACCCCCAACAAGTAAACTTAAAACCTATGCAACCGTTGCAGCGAAGCCCCCTGTTGCAGACCTAGATACACCTGTCAAAGGTAGGATAAGATCAGTTATGGCAGGACCGTCACCGCCATAATACCCGAAAGTGAAAAAACCCAGGAACAGTCAGGGAAAGGCGATAGCGAAACAGCCCCGATAGGCAGATTTTCCGTAGTATTCCCTGGAGCCCCTCAACGGGCACACAACTGGCTAGGAGGAGACTCTATGCGACTTGTGAGACGCCTGCCCCCATCCCCAATTCTCGATAACTACAAATGCAGTTTGCCCTGTACATTGCAAAAGAGCTTCAGAAGAGTGGTTGCCCTGCACCCACTAACCTCCAAGTGCAAAATAACCCCAATACTGGTATGATATCATAAACAACCGCTACCACGGGAGAATGATCAGAGTATGAAAGCTAGCTTACACCAATCACTACAGCTTTAAACCTCGCTATACTAGAAGAGGAACATACCTTTGGAATATACCGCAGGGCACCTAACGAGAGCCAGGTAGTTATATACACGGTGGCCCCAGACGCTGTAACCAATAAGGAATAAAAGATGGAGAAGATCATGAAGGAGAGCCTATTGTTTTGGAACCAGGTTACGGTATCCACAGCCAGGTTTTTACAGAATAAGGAAGAAATACAAGCAGAGAATATTGCTACATCTATCGTCGCAACGGGTCCTACCGAAGACATAGAATGAAACACACCTCGAATCATCCTCCATTGTATATAGAAAATGAAACCGCGATCCTGTAAGAAGTCAACCCCACTAAGCAAAGCTGGAAATGCTACAAATACGGACATCGCTATATTGGGTGCTAAGATCAGAAAACGCACTTGCCTGACCTGCGCAGAAGAACATAGACTTAAGTACCATAAATGCAACTCTTGGACATGCACCAAGAAGGGTGATAGGAAGATAGTGGCAGAGTGTTGTCCAGTTACCCCATCAAAGTGTACCACCTGTCCTAGTAACTGCCCACACATTTTGCAGAATGTGCTACCAAAGTTAAGGTCAAGCTGAATGCCAAAGCTCACTTTGAACTAAGCTGGGGCCCCCCCCCTGTGGAGGATATGGATACCCGAACCTAATCAGGTCTGACGACATGGTTAGGAATACACACAATCGTTTTGATAGTTTTACAGTAATAGAACATAATTGCCAGCGAAGCAATATGGTGTTTTTGAGTTTATTTTCAATTATTAGGAATAGTAATATTTCTTTTCTTAGTTTACAAGACCCTCCTTTGTACCAGGGTAACCTGCTGAGGGCCCCTGGTTTTCAATGTTTTACATCTCAAGGTGTGGGTACCAAGATATTTGTTGTTTCATAAGTTAATCTTAAGTTATCACAGAGTTTTAGTTATTTGGGTCTTTCCCCTCATGCTGATCTTTTTCATTGGTTAATTCAGTGTGAAGATGGTTCGAATAATTTACTAAATTTTGATAAATTTCCTTTGTTTAAGGTTTACAACAGGAGGGTGGAAGGGATCAATACAGTCCCACCCCCCAGTTTGTTTAGTACTATTAATTATCCTTCCCTTATAGTTGGCGACAATAATGAACATAATCTCTACACGGATCCGTGCAGAGATATGGCTAGCGATTAGAGGAGAACTGGAGAGCATTACCTACGAATAGCTAGACTGCATAGCTACTAAATACTTAACAAACCGGGGGTATACACACGGACCAGTGATACATTACCGCACTGGCCCTCGGTCCTTGATTACTCTCTTGCGAACTGGCACTTAGCTGAGTACATCAAGGACAGGAGGACTAATTTTGAATATACAGGATCAGACTATCTGGTAATTGCTACTCTAATCACCTCAGCACCATTTTCTCAATCCAGAGCATCCCTGGCTTGGAACATGATAGTATGGCACGAGAAAGGAAAACCAAACGAGGCTATCGAGATGGATCTCAAGGGGTTGATTGATGCCAATGGCGGTTCGCTCCTTACACTCAGACAAACACCTTGCGTAAACCAGAGAGGATTATTGATAACTTCGCATACAACCTACTCCTAGTAATATATACAGTACAGATATTTGCACCAGTCAAGAGGCCATGCAAGTGGTTAAAAACGTGATAGATCGAGGACGTCATAAAGGTAAGGAAGAAGTGCAACACTTAGTATAAACGGGCAGGCCAGGACTTCCTCTTGCGAGATAAGGCAATAAGAGTGACAAAGAATATCCTGAATGCCGTCAAAAAGGCTAAGGCAGCACACTGGAAGACCTTCAACAAGGATGCGAAGAAGAACGACGTATGGACAGCTTATCAATTCACCAAAGAGAGACTTGGCCCCAAGGTCTCTGGCTCTGGACAATTTGTCAATTCAGTCACCCTAGGCCAGACTATTATGAACAATTTCTTTGCACCCAACCCTGAGCCAGTCCAAGTGTGCCCTCTTGTTTCGATATGGTTAAACGACAAAGAGAATGTTAATGAACAAGACATTGCCAATGCACTTGCAAAGTGCGGAAACAAATCTGCCCATGGGCCAGATCAGGTACCTTATTCAGTTTGGTAAGGGATCAAGCGACTTGACAACAGAATAATACCTGACCTCATCAATCACTGGCTTACATTGTCTATACAGCGCGATAGCTTTAAGTGATCTTTGGGTATCCTTCTCCCAAAGCCAAGGAAGGAGGACGACAAGGCTTTAGCAAGCTATAGGGTTATTGCCCTAATGCAGACTTCTCGAAATTAGTCGAGAGAATAATCAACACATGACTGATACGATTTGCCAAAGGAGCAGCCCTGTACTGGTTGTGACTGAGAGGCAGTCTTTCACAAAGGGCTACGTTTGTTGCCTGTATCTCGTTACAAGAATGGTTCCAGGAGGCACATGCAGCTAGGCGTTGAGTAAGTGCCATGTTCCTTGATGTTAAGGCTGGCTGTGACAAAGTCGACCACAGGACTCTTCTTGAAAGATTGCGGTAATACCGAACACACAGGTTTATGGTTAGGTGGATTTCCAAATATCAAAGTGTACAGGGAATGCGTGATCGCCTTCCCATGTTCTCCAACAGCAACGCCGTATGTCAATACCGCTATATGAGAGGTATCTCTACTGTCACTGATCCTATTGGTAATCTATGCAGAACCTCTGCATGAGTACAATCACAACAGGTCCCTCTTCATCTCCTCTTACCTTGATGATCTTCAAGTTCCAGAGGAATCCACATATTAGATTGAGAATACACGACTCCTTAGAGGATACTTCCTGCAGTTGGACGACAGGGCCTAGAACATACGCCTGTATTTCTCACCAGCATAGGCCGAACCAATACATTGGAGGACACCAAGGAGCACAGTCCACATATGTGAGATGGGAATCAGAAGAAGGGACAACTTCTTAGAACCGGCTCAGAAAGTGTCAAATAGCTAGGGTTTCACTAGGAAACGAACTGCAAGACCAGGATACACTTCACAAGGTGGCATACGCTGGCACAGGCGTTGTTCAATCTTATAAGGAGACACTTTACCCCACCGGGCAGACTGTCGCCATATAGTGCTAGACGGATGGCTAAAGGTATCTTTATCGCTACCATCTTGTTTGAGAGTGAGTTCCTTGATCCCACACTAACCATGCAAAGAATGATGGAAGTGTTCCTCTACTGGGTATGGAGATGAATTATGAACTATTTTTCCAATACAAACACAGTAGTGCTGGCAAGTGAGGCCGGCCTCATACCACTGCAACTATAGCTAGAACAGATTCGGAACACAGCAGCTATCAGGTGTACTACTGCAAATCCCGACAACAACATTGCGACAGATCTGTTACCCTTTGGTTTTCTGACGGTGTAGTCATATAGATACCCTACCAACCACAGGGTAGCCTACAATCGCCCTTGGGGAATAAAGCCTAAGACTTGGAACTGCACCTCAGTTACGTCCGCTCTGAGAGTGCTACCACTGGAGGGTATAGCGCGAGGAGCACAGTTGTTCTTTAGGGAGTGCCCAGTTCCAAGGAAGCCAAACCTTTGGTCTCCCCCTGATGAATCAAAATGCGCACGCTACGATGATGCCCTTAAGTCAGTAAGGGAACCCATTCACATGAGATGGACCCCCAGACAATATCCAGTATATTACACATATAGGCCTCCCTTTTGGATGTGCTGGAGGTTTATGACACTCCACAAATTTACAGCAACTAGACTCTATCCGATGAGGGCTGGGAAGAGCTATCTCAAAGGTTAAAGGGAATGGAGGAATACAGATTTAGATCTCAGCTGCCTAGGTCTGGGATAGAGGAGGAAACCTTCGAACATCTGGTGGCCTTAATCCATACCCTGGCTCCAGCCAGCATAGGTTACCAAGCAAACTGCTTGGATATTGGGCTTATTCCGAGGTTTGGAAGAGTGGAGAGAAAGGTTGGGGACTTATGAAGGATTTGATTTCATTTGTTCCTATTAATCATGTGAATTTCCCCTGGGTGATGGTCGAACCACCCTTTACTGGGGTAGATCAGGTTAAGTCATGCCAATTATTTGTACATAATGATATATTGAAGTTTACTTTAGTGGGAAGAAGACTATGGTTGAGTGGATTTCTTGGGAACTTATTAGTTTTAGTTTTGTTTTATTTCTTTAATTTACGTTTTAAGTTGGGTTTTAAAGTGTCATGGGATCCTTCCCTCCTACACCGGTCCTACCCTAGGACATGAGTTTATCTTGTACCTAAAATCATATCTCAGATTTAACTAAAAAAAAGTATAATGGATAATGTACTTGTCCTATTCTGGAATTTGTGAACACGACCAGCACTGCATCAGTGCGCATAGTGGGGTATTAGTGTGTATGTGAGGCAGTTTGAATAGGTATGCAAACTAAAACTATATCAGAGCACAACTAACATGAACGATGAAAACCTGAAATTGTAGTCTATATACAAAATAAAAAAGGCAAAAAGATAAGTAAAGGTGGAAACAGCAGGAGAGAGATGGATATATGTATGTAAAGTTTAGAAATTAAAGTTGTTGCCACCATTATCAGCTATACAAGCTTCAATACAGCCGGCCAGTAATTCAATATTATGATTTATTCGTTCCTTGGGATAACTATCCCATTCCTATTAGAAATTGTTTTTATTAGAAATAAAATTCCATGAGTCCTAGTAATATTATAAAACATACCTGTTGCAGAACATGGCGGATATCACGAATAGACATCTGATGGGCAATCCTTCTACATAGTTTATCTTGTAGCTCGGTCCCAATTGTTCCAATTGGATATAACTTGGCAGAGCTGGCTGGCCAAAACAACTTCTGATATCCAAACCTTTCCTTAGAATTATTATGATTATAGTGGATATGTGCAGGAGCATTATCCTCTATCATTATAATATTCCTATAAGGGAACTCTCTATAGCGTCTGGGGTAATGTTAGGCCCAAAGGAGTCCCGAGAGGACTATATAACACCCCCCATAGCCAAGAGCGTCAGCCCAAACCTCCACAGACAATCATACCCCTCCGGCCCCGCTGTTCAACATGGAAGTCGACACAGGCACCTTGTGTTCTTTCTCGTTTACATAGAAAAGGGAGATATTAGAGCACTTCTTGTAACCCTATATATGACGTCGCCATCCATCCAGCCAAATACTGTCCTAGTGGAATATATTAGAGGGCATCTATTGCTACATGGGAAGTGGAACGTAGTGATTCTGTTAAAAACTCGCAGAGTTAAACTCCATTGAAGTCAAGACAGCCTGGGTTGTCCTAGATGAGTGAGAACGCGCAATTGAAGTAAACTACTCCGACACATACTGAGAGTACACTGATGCCTCATATGATGCCTACAAGGTTAAGTAGCCTATAAGAACAAGTTGATAAGCAGAGGCATTGAAGACGAGAAGGTATTGGCCCGATCGCGAACATTAGTTATCCTGATAGCCAGCTGCAGAACAGGATAACACGGCATGAAGCAGAGTTTGCAAACAACCCAGCTGGCTCCCAGGTGTCCTAAGAAGTTATTGTTACATTCCAAACTCGGCTACTATATCTAAAACAGCAGCAAGACAGATGACAACTCAGACTAGATAGAGTTCACATCATAAGAGAAGTCTGAGCTCAGATCATTCCATCAGCTATGCATGGAAAGATAAAGTAACAGGATCTAAGCGGGTTCACTCATGGATAAAAGGACAAAAGTTGGGAAGCAAATACTTTTTATATGTAAATCTGATGTAGTCTGCAAACACAGAGATGTGAGATATAAATATCACTGTGCCTCTTGAGCTTTAGCCATTATCAAGCAACAGATTAGAGATCTTATCAATATTATAAGTTTTACTTGAAAATCTTTACATAAGAGGCTTCCTAGACAATCTTCGATATCGAAGAATGATGACTAGACTAGTCAGATTCCCTTACCCTTAGACTCGAGTACCCCTAACAGGTAAATGGATAAAGAACAGAGGAGAAAATACCTTGACGATAGTTATACTTATAAATCCCTCAATAGTGATCGATTTTTTATACCTTAAGTACCAGATCTGGAACCGGGATTGTGAAACCCCCACCTTCTGCCCTAGCATTTTCTTCTACTTCTACTTGATACTCTCTTTCAAGAAGCTCTAATGCCTCATTCAGCTGCTCTCTAGTTTCCTAAGGTGTGGCATACATATAGTATTGCAGTTGATTTCCTTTTAAAATATATTATATTAGCAAATATGTATATTAAAATAATAATAATAATAATAATAATAATAATAATAATAATAATAATAATAATAATAATAATAATAATAATAAATATACTAATAAAACAATAATAATAATAAAAGTAATAATAATAATAATAAGAATCTAACATAATTACCTGATTTACTGTCACGATTGGTGACTAAGCAAGGCAGAATTTCGCATGACTCATAGTTATGAGTCACAAGGTTGTTATATTTCACACTATGACTCATTAGAAGTCATGGGGTTTCACAGGATGCACACTTGTGCTATCATTGTTATGTTGTGATTGGTTGATCGTGCGCATGACTCACTTTTGTGTGTCATATGATGTAATGATTTTCGCACATGACTCACACTATGAGTCATGGGTTTCGCACATGTGACCACTTTAGGGCACATGACTTATTATATGAGTTATGATTGGTTGGCACGCGGCGCAGTTGACTCAGAGGAGTCAGCTGATGGATTTCCTACTATGACTCACTATGAGTCATAGAGGTCGTGTGACTCACAGGTATGAGTCACCAGGGTTAGGGTTGAGGGAAGAGTGCCTATATAAGGACCTCTAGGCGACAGGTAGTTAGGATTCTTCATGCAACCATCTAAGTTCTTTCCTATACAATTACTTTACCTCTTTACCGTTCCATTCCCTATTGGCGTTGTTCGATAGGAACCATAGGGTTCAGCTATCAAGACAACGTAGGCATAGGCCTAAGAGCAATAGTGGAACTCCGCCTAGTACTACTCGTTGCAATAGTACTCCTACCCTGGTGGCTGAGATTAGCGCCACGCCCATACCGGACTACAACAACGGCCCAGTCATATTTATCCAACCCAAAGAGAAGTAGTTACCTGTTGCAGAACCAGCTTACCGCATAGGATCGTAACATTTAGTTGCGTCACCTAAGCAACACCCAACAATAAAACGGCAGACTCTACAGACAACGACATCGACCTTATTGAGGGGGAAATCGATACCTCAATACTTGGCCCGGCACTTGAAGAAGCAATCAACACAAACCTATCCAGAAGCCAGTCATAAAGAACCACAAGTCCGGTGACCCCTGAGCCGGCCTCACCAACAGGATCTGTGGAACCAGAAACCCCAAGACCAGAAAGGATGTCAGCACCGGGACCAGCAACTACCGGTGGAGGAGCAGGAATTCAACTAGCAGGATTTACAACTGCATAGTTCCAAGAAATCCTGACTCTGATAAACAACCAGCGAGAAACAAGCAACAACCGGATCAAAGTCGAGAAACTGCCTACCTTCTCTGGAACAAGGACCAAACTACAAACCTTCTTAGTGCAATGCCAATTCTACTTCGAAGCAGCACAAGAAACACGACATACAGAACGCATCACCCGCGTCAAGAGCTTGTTAAGGGATGCAGCAGCAAGTTGGATAACCCCATTTGCAGAAGGACGCAAGCCGGAGACCTGGACTACATATGAAGATTTCACTACAGCCCTCAAAGACCAGTTTGGGGATGTGGACGCAGAAAATGCAGCTAGGACTAAACTCGACCGCCTAAGGCAAGGCAAGGAACCAGTCACGGAATACTGGAATGACTTTCGCCTCACAGCTACAGAGGCGAATGAGGATGATGGTACACTAAGACGCCAATTCATTAAAGGAATTAACCAAACGCTCCAGGACGCATGGTCAGCGGACCACATGGTAGCAGCAAATGTCGATGCCCTGGCAGCCTGGGCAATCGAAAAAGAAAACCGGATCAACATGATCAAGCACCTTCAAGGAAACAATAGTACCTTTATCCAACAACAGGAAACTCCCAGGAACAATAACGGAACCTGGAAGTCGGACAACACTATGGAAACCCGAGGCGACCCAATGGACCTGGATGCGACCAGAAGGCGTCCATGACTAAACCTCTCACGAACAGAGTTCACAAGAAGAAGGAACAACAACCTATGCCTAGGATGCGCCAGACCTGGGCACAGATTCAGTAATTGCCGTAACGCAAGGGATGAGAAGGACTATACTAGGCAGTTCAACAGCAAGACCAACAATAATCGCTGGAAACCACGAACCAACCTACACGAAATGGAGATTAGAGAAACACCTAAAGAGTCGGGAAACGAAGAAAGTCCCGAGTAAGAGATGGGCTGCGGGACAACAAAACCAAAACCATCGGAATCAGCAACATCTACATGGCACTTACAAACACGGAAACATTGGAACAAGAAAAAGACCATGCCATGGTCAAAATGCGTTTACATGGCAAAGACAAGACAGTCATCATCAACTGCATGATTGACTCGGGCGCTACAGAAAACTTTATTGACAAAGAATTCAGCACCAAACACGGCATACAAACAAAGAAAGCGAAAGAAATACGGGAAATCTACCTTGCGGACGGGGAGCCGAGCGCCATGGGACCAATTACCCATATAGCGGAAGTACCTATGGATATCGGCAGCTATAGGGAAGTGGCAACCTTCCAGATCGCAGATCTACCCAACCATGAGGCAGTGCTAAGGCTGCCATGGTTAAGAAGACACAACCACAAGATCGATTGGGAAAGCAATAAGATCACATTTGATAGCGAGTGGTGTACCAGAGTATGCCTTGAGAGCACGCCAGCAGTGGACTTAGACCCTGAATCAGAAGCCCTGGAAGAGAACTTGGAGATACAGTTCTCCACGATCCAGGCCA
>QFET01003560.1:0-42517 GCA_003316355.1 Tuber calosporum
TAAGGGATTGCAGGCTCTTTAAATACAAAAGATTATAGCTAGGAAAACTAAACAAAAGCGCAAACATCCTGTCCAACAACATGCTAACAGAGGGAGCATAACAAGGTAACCATATTCCGAAAACAGAGGGTTAAAAGTGACAGGATAGAGCTAACAAAACAAGTAATGGAATCCAAACAGGAAGGAACAAGAGAACGCTACTACTATACAAATCCAGTAGGTATAGCAGGAGGATAGCGATACCCAACTGGGTAGAAGCAAGGAGGGGTAGTGATAAGCGAAACAAGGAAAGAATAACCAGTTAGGAAGTCATAACCAAGTAGGAAGGGACAACCAAATAGTAGCGCTTATCAGGTATAAACCCAAATAAGTAATAACCAACATCAAGTCAGTAGTAATAGTAGAAACATAGTAGGATTCTGTTACAACTTGGACATCCTTTATCTACAATTCCACCCCTTGGAGCACCTGAGCACCAAACTCCAGAGGAACCCCCTGAGTCCTCCCAGGTCAGGCGAGAGAAATAACGTGCAAACAGGCTAAGAAGACAGATTGAAAGTGCCATGAGGCAAGATTATCAAAGACATATTGTTAGAGAAATTATTTGAAAATTTGTTAGCTTGTTGAATACATATAATATGCTAGTACAATAGCGGATATAGGTATATTAACTTATCGGCATATTTTGCTACACACATCCAGTGTTTTCCAGCAACGTTTGAAGCTACGCAATCCGAACACACTTAGGTGCCAGTGAAGAGAGGGAGATTTTTTGCTTGTTGGTTTCAAAGCAAGCAGATGCTGCTAAGCATTGAGTTATGAAGATATCTCCAGACGATAGTAGCTCATTCAATAATAGTAATACATTAGCATATAGAGTTTCTTATAGTAGGAAACCAATAGGTAAAGTTGCTGACAAATAGAGTTGACGGAGACTTGAAGCAGTATTAGAGTTATCAGAAGTCATTTGAGCAGGTGATGGATAGAGCATTGGATACCCGACTGAGCTCCCCGGTTCTGATAGACCTTGGGCAATTATATCAGCAGCAAGATTGCTAGAAGATTATCTAGCTGGTTTAGATCTCTGGTGATTTGTATTCTAAACGCTAGAGGAATTTGATATAGTAGATGAATGCTTAGGAATTTTTGCGCAACTTAGAGGATGATGCTATGGGTTCAGATATGAACTGAGGATCACTTTCAATAGTGTTATATTCCTTTATAACCATTGTGCTTGAGCCTACAGGAAGAATGATAGAACTACGATCTTCACCATCATCAGGTTTATCATCACTGTTACTACTGTGTAGATGATTCTGTTGGCGCTTTTGATGTTTCATCTGGGTTGAAGTAGTATAGCTCCCTTTCGCAGTAGTTTGTTGAAATAGGTTATGTAATTGTGAATAATACTTTGGGGCTTCAGTTTTAAACTGCTTGGCTGTTGGATCAACCTAAATTGCAAGCGTGTATTCGTCTAAGCTAATATATTTAATCATAGTATATTATAGTATGAAGTAATAAAAGATAAGTTTAATAAATACTATAATATCCCTTGAGATAAGAATCCCAAAAATCTTCAGTGACAGTAACATTATTATGGTTTCTTTATTCCATCCAAATTCAGAGTTCTCACATAGTCGATGGAATATCTCATAAAGTTGCTTCGTCTAAGAGAGTTTCATTCATGAGTGATAAATGCATAGCGTGGATGGTAATATGAATAAAATAACTTACACATTTCATTCGACTATTAACTTGCTCTATATCAACTACTAGAGCAAACCTCTCATTATAAGTAACTGTTGCGGCTAGCCATGCTTTAGGCTTAACTCCATTTCCTACCCTTGAACCAATACAAACCTGGTGGAAGAGCTCATTAATTTGCACCTTGTCCTTTGCATCATCCCAGGTTTCCCTTCCCTCTTTGTGCATTATTGAGAGAGACATTTGATGAAATTAAAGAGGAAATAGAGCGGTGAGATGATGCTACTTCTGGTATAGAGGGATGGTAATAGATGAACACTACTATTGATCGCTGCAGGGAGGGACCACATAGGAGTACTGCAACTATTGCTGGAGTGGAAAGGGAAGCCAGATATGTAGTGAAGGCACTGCAGGGATGGAAGATGGTAATGGCAGAACATCACTATCGCCCGCAGTATGGAGAGAATACTGAAACGTAATGAATCTATAGCTGGAGCGGGAAGGAAACTCAGAGATGTAGTAGTAAAGCTCCTATTGGTGCAGGAGGATGGTAATAGTGGAATACTGCTATCATTCACTGTGGTGAGGGAACACACAAGTGTAGTGAAAACTATTGCTGAAGTGAGAAGAAAAGCCAGAGATGTAGTGAAGCTACTAGTGGGGTGGGAGGATGGTAATGGCTGAACACTGCTATTATTGCTGCTAGAAGGGAACAAGAATAGGTAGTGAAGCTTCTGGTACCGGATGTGTTGTAATAGCTGAACACTACCATTATTCATGGCAAGGAGAAGACACAGGGTTAGAGTGAAGCTACTTTTCATATAGATGGATAGTAATGACTGAATACCGCTATCATTTGCTGCCACAAGGGAGCAAAGGTGTGATGATGCTACTTCTGAAGCAGAAAGATCGTAAAAGCTAAACACTACTATAGTTCGCAGAGGGGAGGGAAAAGAACGGTGTAGGAAAGCTAGTTCTGGGGCAGAAGGATGGTAATGGCTGAACAGCTCTATCGTTCCCTGCTCGGCGGAAGCACAGAGGTGTAGTGAAGCTACCTCTCAAGCAGAAGGAGCTTGATCCTGGTTCACCAAATTGTAATAGCCTAATACTCCTCTGGTTCGCTGCAGAGCGAGGAATGAAAGGCAAGTAGGCATACTCGGTTGGTGCAGAATAATAACAGTAGTAGGAGTCGAATGGAAACCTTGTAAATCACTGGTGAAAAACCTGTATAATTAAATAAAAAAATATTCTCATCTATAGAGTAGTTAGAGCTAACACCTTTTGGAGTTAGCTATGTGACTGGTTTTTTTTGAGAAAATCCTGATTTTAAATCCTGATCCAATCTTCTAAGAAAAAAAATCTAGTTCAACTACGGGCCTGCCAACCAGGATTAGACTGAAAGTGTGGACTTAGGAGAAATTCAGGATTTTAAGTCCAAATCCTGGGGTGCCAACCAGGCACTTAGAGTATTCTGTTTATGATAGATAGTATAGAGCAATAGGCCAGTACTTTAGAACTAGAATATATTAATTATTTTAACTTTTAAGGAGAAATCAATCCTAGTTCTACAAGTGATCTCAACTTAAGTACAAATAGGAACTGAACAAGGGGATAAATAGTACCAATATAGGCAAGAAGGATAAGGTTTACTGGTAATAGAGTGGTTGGAAGCAGCAACCCTTCAGAGACAAGGGCATACAACAGGGCATGTAGAGGGGCATACTGAGAGGCTCAAGAGTTGTAACAGGCACTAGCCTGTGTGAACGGTTATACAATAGAGCCTAAGTGGTAGCCTGCTATCCCTTTGGTGTCTAAGGGTGACCTGCTGAGAGGCGAGGACAAGGGGAGTATAATTCAAGGGTTTATAGAGCGAAGGGGAACAATAGGATCGCCGTTCAACCAAGTGTATTCACTGTCTAGGTATCTGCCTGAAGTCTGATGTCTCCTGCTAGCCAGGAGACCACTCTTAAATACATGATATCTTTCCTGCAAGAGCTGACGCTCTGGAAACCCATAGCCACTATCATTCCCAGTCAGAGTACAGCAACCAGAATCCTATGTCCCTGTTGGAGTCCTGGAAAGCCTTGAGCTTTCCCACAACACGGCCTCTCTCCTACAGCCGGTATACATGACCTGTTCCTTCCCTTGGAACTCCGGGGGCACAATCCTGCCAATCCTTCAAAGCATACAGTAATCAGGGCGCCGGAATCTAGAAATTCCTGTAGGGAAATCAAATACAAAAGAAATCAAATCAAATAAATGTAATCTAACAAAAGAAAAGCTAACGAGGGTGGGAATAGAGGTACAGGAACATGTACACATGTTACATTCCCCAAATCTGAACAAAACAAATTTTCTCCTAAGGCTATAGGCCTCATCGCCGCTCACTCAAGGCCAGAGCATAGAATCATCATCAGTGTTGAAGTAGCTATGATCTGAGCCAGCAGAATCGTATTTCTCATCATTATAGGGCTGACAGAAATCGTTGGGTGCTATGGTTCTAGGGCAAGAGATTGTAGAGATTTCCATAGGCTCCCAAGAGGTTCTGACATAGTTGGAGGTGATCTTAGGCATCGGTTCTGTGCTGTGGTTTTCATTTCAATATTCCGCTATTATTTTTTATTGAGTTTTCCAGGTTCTGGATAGGTTCCCAAGAGTCATCTGTCGTTTCATACCCTTTCCAGTGTACCAGGAACTGGACTCTGTTGTTCTGTAGGCGATAATCCAGTATCTCCTCTGCTTCTCATTCTTCTGCATTGTTGATAAGTATAGGGGCCGGCCTATCCATCCTCCTGGATGCAAATCTATTGGGAGCGTTCTCATGGTATTCCTTGAGGCATGAGATGTGAAAGTATGGCTTCTGGCTCTCAATTCTCTTAGGCAATTCAAGCTTGTAGTTCTCGCTACTAGAGTCATGCTTTGGAACCTTAGAGGGTCCAAACCAGCAAGGCTCTAGCTTCTTGAATCATCCAGGGGTTGAGGTGTAAGGGCGTCTTATAACAAGAACTCTGGTGCCCATGTTGAATGGTCTTCGATAGGGGTTCCTCATTTTATCTGCTTGCACAGTCTGCCGGAATATGGCATGCTTTCTGGCCATATCAACTTCTATCTTGGTGGCTTCATGGGCATTCAAGATCTTATGCACTGCTGGTACTTTGCTGGCGGATCTGAGGACAGGATTGAAGAGCTTCCAAGGGCGTCCGTAGAGTGCTTTGCATGGAGATATTCCTAAGGATTCATGGGGGGCGCCATTTATAGCTACTGCTATCGCAGGAAGGGCATTGGACAAGTTGTTTGGTCTTTTGTTGATGAAGTACCTCATCATCTGTTTAAGGGTGCGAATCCGACACTCTACCTAGCCATTGGTTTGATGGTGGTATTGAGTTGCCATCCAGACCTGGATTCCCATTGACCTCATCATCTGAGACCAGAACCTAGAGGTAAAGCAGGAGTCTTAGTCCAGTACTATACTTAGGGGATGTCCATGAATATCAAATATCGTATTCTGGAGCTTGCTGAATACTTTTTCAGAGGTGGCAGAGTCCTGAAGTGGGATAAGATGGGTGTAGGAGGTAAAGCCATCAATAATAACAATGATAGTTGTGTGGTTGTTTGATTTGTTGAAGGGGCTAGCAAACTTGATGGCAAGGGATTTGTAGGCTTTGTCAGGTGCTGGGAGTGCTAGAGATCTACCTGCTGGAAGTGTGGTTGGTTCCTTGTTGATCTGGCATTGATCACAAGAGCGGCAGGAGGCTATAAAGTTCTGGTGCATCTGAGGCCACCAGAAGAAACAAGCGGTGTACTTGAGGCACTTGTATGCTTAGAAATGTCCTAGGCCTTCATGAACTGTTTTAAGGATGAAATCCCAAAGGGATACTCCCCCTTCTAAGGGTCCCATAGGGATATAGATGTTACAATAGCCATTGGTATTGTCAGCTATCTGGAGGCCATCCTGGATTGAATAGTCTAGCTTGTCAGTTGTCTCCAGGACTCACCAGAAAAGAGGGTCATTCTGGAGAGCTTCAATGACAGTTGGGCGGAATTTTCCCAAGAGGGATGAGTGGAGGGTACCAAGGAAGTTCTGGGCCTTATCAGTTTCTGTAGAATTCCAGAAGGCTTCAGGATCACTATAGAGGGGTCTAGAAGCTGGCGAAGCTGGTAAAGCCAGAGATGGGAAGGCAGGAATTAACATATCTGCAAGTCTGAGATATTTGTTTCCTGATGATGGTAGGGTAATAGAGCTATCGTTTGATGGAGGGGAGCTACTGTCCCTTGAAGTATCTGATATTGCTTTCTCTTTCTTTGCTTGCTTTCATTTTTCAGAGTCCTTGGGGAAATATCCATTGGCTTCTTTGCTGTCTCTGTGTGTAAGGCACTGGTCATCATAGCAGGCAGTCCAACAGAGCGCTGAATGGCTTCGTTCCTCTCTAGTCTGGTAAAGGTTCAAGGTAGCTTTATCTCCACAAGAGTTGCATGCCTGGATGCTGCTATCGTTGCTGCTAGTGCTATTCTTGCGCTTTTGAGAGCGAGTGACTGCATAGGCTGCTATCTCTTTCCTTGCTAGGTAGTATGGGGAGGAGCGATAGATAGATTCGCGAGTAGTGAGGGATGGAGAGTGCTGTGTTTCTTCAATGCTTTCCATTGCGCTTTTGGAATCTAGGCTATAGCATGAGGAAAAAGTGTAGTAGGTTTGAATATAATTGGAGTTGTGGTTCTGGAATCAGAATTTTCGGAGGTGGGGTCCTGAGGTATTATATCTTCACGCCCAGAATTGGTTTCATGAACTCTGGATAGATAGTATGCCAGAAAGTTCGAAGCTCCAGGCATGTATTCTATTTTAAAATCAAAGCGGCTAAGATGTATTATCCATCTCTGCTGCCGCTCACTGAGATTCTTCTGTGTCATGAGCTTGGTAAGGCTCCTATGGTCAGTAAATATGATGAACATTGTGTGGGACAACAGGTGGGCGAAGGCTTGTACAGCCTCAACTATTGCAAGCGCTTCCTGTTGGTGGGTGGGGTAGTTACTCTGAGAGGCTGTATCTCTGGTTGGTCCTTGGCCTATCCAAGCGCCACTGCCGGTAGGAGATGCATCTGTGAATAGCCAGATTGGTTCTGGGTTGGTATAGTCAATAGGTTTAAGAATTTGATGATTTTTCACCACCTTTTTCATTGCTTGAAATGATGCTTCCTGCAAGTCTGTCCATATCCATTCAGCATTGCCAGTAAGCTCGGAAAGTGGTGCAGTAATGGTGGCGATATGTGGGTGGAACTGGGAGATATAATCAACCATCTCACTAAAGTGCTGATGTTCCTTTTTGTTATGAGGTCTTGTCCAGTCCTCAATGCTTTTGATCTCCTCTGGTGCGGGGTGAATACCTTTATCATCATTAAGGTGACCAAGGATATCAAGCTTTAGTGCAAAGAAAACACTCTTCTTTGGGTTGGCATATAGATGCGCTTTATCCAGCATCTTGCAAATAGCTTTGATATGCTTGATATGGTCTTGGTGTATATCGCTATATATCAGGATATCGTCAATGTATACCCATACACAGACTCCTAACTCTTGTGATAGTGGAACTTCCATGACTGTCATGAAAGTTCATGGCGCATTTGTGCCTCCTTGCAGCATTACCTTGCAGGCGAAGCCTCGTAAGGGTGTCTTGATAGTGTTATACTTCTCATCCTCGGGCTCAATCCTTGTCTGAAAGTAGGCATCACTGAGGTCTATCTTGCTTCAGAATTTGGCTCTGCCCATATTGTTGAGCATGAGCTGGTGATTAGGGATTGGGGCTTCATCCTTCTTAGTATTCTTATTCCTGTAGCGAAGGTCCACTAATGGTATTATCCTGCCATCAGGTTTCCCTTGAATGAACATCCTCGCACCTCTTGGAGTTTATGATCTGTGGAGTATCCCAGGCCTGATTTGCTTCTCTATCTATGCCTTGAATTTAGGGATCAATTTTTCGGGTGTCTTGAAGGTTGGCATCTTGACATAAAGGTCTGGGTCCTTGATCATGATCTGGTGGTTATAGCGCCGCAATAGTGGTAGGGTTTCTGGTATTTCTGTGACAAAAACCTTGATGAACCTCTTGAGGAATTCTGGTATGTCGTCCTGTTTTGCTATTGCTGATCGAGGCTGAGTGCTGTTCCCATTGCAGTTTAGTCTGACTTTATGGTCAGGGAAGTAGAGGGTATTTTTCCAGCAGTGTATGACTGCTCTAAAGCATATGAGGTTATCCATACTGAGTAGGATATCATAATCTGATACTGGAGTAACGCTCATGTGTACCTTGGGTACCTTCATGCTTCCAAATTTGATATTTGTGATACAGGTGTGATTGCTACTTGATCTGGATCCTTTGACACTCAGTTTAAGCGTTGTAGGCGTCTTCTTATTAGTATAAGGGATATTGTTTGTTCTAATAAAGCGATTGCTGATTAGGGTACCGCCAATAGTTCCAGTGTCTGCTAGGAGCATGTTGGGTTTCTTGTTGACTAGCATTGTGAATTCCAATGCGTGGAATTGCCTGGCCGCTTCCTTGGGGACGCCAACAGTAGTCTTGTAGGTTATGATGGTATTTCTTCCATCCAGGTCTTCTGTGTCATTGCTCTCTGCCTCATAGTGTTCTTCATCGCTATCGGGGGTGTCTTGAGTGATAGTGACATGATTGGACTTGATTTCCATCTTTGGACAATCACTTGCCATATGTCCTGCTTCTTCACAGTAGTAACAGGCTCCTTCACTCTTGCCTCAATCCATTTCCTGCTTGCTTGGCCTCTTATGCTAAGGAGGGGTCGATTTTCTCGCTCGAGCATTGCCTTTTCCTGCTGGTTTGTTAGTGGTTTGTTGTAGTGAGTTCTTAGCTTTATTTGGCTAATTTCCGGAGGTGCTCGATGAGCTGTTGCTACTCCAATAGGCTTCTGTCTTGAACGTTGTTGCATCTTATCTCTCTGCCAGTTGGACAACTTGATTCCAGGGATCAGTATCTCTTATCTGTGGTTCCACATTTCTTCTGAGCCTGGGATCCATGGCATCCAAAAAGCTTTGTCTTTGTGCATAGTCTGATATTGAGTCTCTAGGCAGTGTTCCTTTTAGGTCTTCTAGTTCTCCAGCAATCTTGGAAATTCTCGCTGGCTTGCCACCTGAGGACTGATGTATCTTCTGCCATTTGAGGTACAGGTCATCTGTGTTGGTTGATGCTTCAAAAAGCTGCTTAAAGCGATTCTTGAATTGTTTTAGGGAGGGTTGGTTGTCTTTGAACTCATCCATGAGGTTGAGGTAGGCACTATGTGCTCACTTTTCTGTATAAGCACCATAGTAGTCCACTACATCCTCAGTGTCATCAAGGATATCATACTTGGATAAGTACTTCTTAACCTCCCTAAACCAGCACTTGACTTTGTCGGGTTGTAGATCTTCACCTTCTCCACTGAACTTGGATGGTTGTGGAATCTTGATCTTAGGTTTCCTGGGTTGGTCTGGAGCGTCAGCCATCGTCCTAGATGCTGGCGGAGGGTGCTGGCGGGTGTCTGGGAGTTTCTGGTTCTTTTCCTTTGCCCTAAGGTACTGGTAGTGGTCTAGAGGGTCCTAGGGAGTCTGGGAATCTGCCAGGTCGTGTCTCGCTTCTTGATGGTACTGCAGAGTATGGTAGGGTTCCAAAGACTGTGTCCAAGATGCTTCTGGTTCTTGGCCACGATTCCTGAGCTGTCTCTGTTCTCTGGCTTTCCCTTTGGACGATTTGCTCTGCTGTAAGGTCCTCTTCTGAGCCTGTATCAAGGTCTCCTGGTTTTAGGAAACTTTGTCTAGGTATAGCTGTATCGTCACCTTCTCCTTCTATGTCTGTGTCGAGTTATTCCCAAGTCTGCTGGGAGGTCTAGATATCCTTCCAGACCTAGTGGTCTGACTTCTTCTGTCTGTAATGATAAATGTAGCACCTGAGCAGGAGGTCTCTCCGTGCCGCTCCTGCTTCTAACTAGTTATAGAGAAAAGGAAAGGGTGATCAATCCTACCCACTGTTCTCAATACTGAGAAACAGATATCACCTGTTAAGGCAAAAAAAATGCAACAGGCGCTAGCCTGTGTGAATGGTTATACAATAGAGCCTAAGTGGTAGCCTACTATCGCTTTGGTGTCTAAGGGAGACCTGCAAAGAGGCGAAGACAAGGGGTGTACAATAGAAGAGTTTATAGACCGAAGGGGAACAATAGGATCGCCGTTCAACCAATTGTATTCACTGTCTAGGCATCTGTCTGATGTCTGATTTCTCCTGCTATCCAGGAGACCACTCTTAAATATTTGAAATCTTTCCTGCATGAGCTGAGGCTCTGGGAACCCGCTGCTAGTATCATTACTGGTGAGTGTCCAGCTACCGGAATCCTGTGGCCCTGCCGGAGTCCTGGAAAGCCTGGAGCTTTCCCACAACACTGCCTCTATCCTACCGCAAGTATACATAACCTGTTCCTTCCCTTGCAAATACTGGGGCACAATCCTGCCGATCCTTCAAAGCATACTGTAATCAGGGCGCCGGAATCTAGGGATTCCAGTAGGGAAATCAAATACAAAAGAAATCAAATCAAATGAATATAATATAACAAAGGAAAGGCTAACAAGGGTAGGAATACAGGTACCGGAACATATATATATGTTACAACAGTCCTTTAGATATCAACTGTGCTTAGTTGCTTATTATGGCTTTGTAGCTCAATAGAATACAAATATAGTACATAGATGAAGAGACGCCCATCCCATATTACTTATAAGATAACTTCATAATATATAGATTAGTTGATACTCATGCCAAGGTTGCAGTGTGGCTGCAATCCCCGCATGTTCACATGCTCACCACTGGGTCCACTCTAAAGAGTGCCAGACAGCTCAATATCATTAGACAGCTCATTGTCAGTTTGTTAGTTACCGTAGCAACATACTACCAGTTTAATGTAACTTTTTAGGTTACTAGAGTAATTTAAATGCTTACAGGTAGGATAACTCTGAGCGTGAGAATGTGCAAATGGTTGCAATTATCTTCACAAGATATCAACAATATCATTATCTATCCTGTCCCTTGCTCCATTAATTTCTCCATATAATAAATGCAAATGTGAGGAAAAGGTTTGCCCTTCAGGTCAATAAAACGAATCTATCTTGACTTATAGTTACTGAGATCAACAAAAAATTTGGATAACAAAAATAGAGTTACTTTAACATTATCTACTCATACAACTAATTCAATATGAGACACATATGATATTTAATAAATTACCATTAATTTATTTACAAAGTGTGCAGCATTAATTTGACACAACTAGTATTTAGAGAATTGCTAATATACACTTAGCTTCAAGTTATGCTTTCTTACCATATTGCTATGGTAACTCACAAACTGAAATTGAGCTGTCTAATGACATTGAGCTGACCGGCACTCTTTAGAACAGCCCCAGATGTAAGCTTGCGAACATGCAGGGGTTGGGGACATACCACAACCTTGGCACGATTAATGAGTAAGAAGGTGCAAATTGTTTAAAAAGTAAAGTTGATAGAAAGTACACAGCAACTGTAATGCTATAGATTTTTTTTGTTTTTTCCCCATAATTTTTAACCTATTAAATTTTAATAGTTATAATTAATTAGATTCTTCCAATATAGAAGATGTTCAATGAATATCATCAAACATAATTCTATATATGAAATATATCATAGATATAGAAGATTATATTTTATCTCTTTTCGATATATAGAGAATCCACTTGAACAATATATCAACAATTCTCCTCTTAAGCATTTATAATGTCTATATACTCTTAGAAGCTAGAAACAAAGCAATGATTAAATCATGCTCCCTACAGGCTTCACGAAGTATCTTGTGAGATAGCAAGTACAGCAATTTAAATATTTAATATTAAATAATCACTTATATGAATATGACAACTTTGTTAATATCAGTAAGAATAGGATTCCTTAAGGGTATTTGATCAACATGGTGGAAATAAGGTATCTTAACCAAAGTCCAAGAGCATAGTGTATTCAAATACTGTTACGAGCAGGTAGAGATGGGATAGGGTGCTACTCCATCAATGATTTATGCTAATATCTGTTGGTTAAGTGTAATAGGTGCACCTTGTAGGAAGATGAATCCTAAGGTTGTTACCGTACTAAAACATTCAAAGTAATATTTATAGGAGGCAAAGATAAAATAAATGAAGTAGGTTATAAAACTTAATATCTTAAGCCAGAGTTTCACTCAATAGAGTTCTTCTTCTGAGGATTGTTTGTTGTCAGAGTAGAGTGCCATTCACGTTTGCTTAAGTAGAATTATAAAACATACGACACTCATTCCTACTCCTACTGTTAATGAGGATGTTTCTCCAAGCAGGATTCATCTGATACATAATCCTTCTGAAAATAACTTTTGGGTTGGTTGATCGCTCAAGTGACTTAACTCTGTTCAATCTCAAAGGACTTCTGCAATGAATGTTAACCATGCCTGCAAGAGAGAAAAACCATTCAGATCGCTGTCTTGTCAGTAGCCAACTGACAATCCGACGTAGCCTCATATCTAGTTATGAGACTTAGTACGCCAATATTATTTTTGTCTATGCAAGCACTGCAGTCAACTTAGTCTACTTGGCCTATTGGCAGCTGTTGTTGTAGCTGCATAGGTCCATGGTAAGTATTTCTACTGAATTAGCTAAATGGGTACTACTGATAGTTAACTATTTTGAGACCAGCTTAACTGTAATAAGACTAAACACTTCTAGAGTCCTGTAATGTCTCTCAGTAATGCTATAGTACTGGGCAATCATTGCTTAACTAGTAGAGATTTTTCCGGACATACTTCTGAATATTCCTGACTTACAGAAGGCTATTATGAGAAACTCCAATGCCTCTGATGTGGATATAAGGCACCTAGAGTACCCTCTGATCACCTACTGGTGTCAATATTAATACTTGCTCAGATTGGCTATTGTCAACCCCTATTTATATACTGGCAAAAGTATCTGGTCTGATGGATGGTCGTGATGTATACAGTGTTACATGATCTCCTTTATTCTAACGATTTTACTTGTATTTTATTAACTGATATACATTACTACGGCGACTCAAGGTGTGAACTCCGGGATCAGAAGGGGATATTAGGTTGCCAAAATATCTCTAATCACCTCAGGGTAACAATACTAGAGTTTGACATTTCGCGTAATATTCAAGTAGGGTAGCTTGAAATTGCTCTTTGATTATGCTGAGACTTAGGCACACGCTATTTTCCAAAGTATGCAGATGCCTTGCTGCCATATTGGATAATTCAGGTTCAAACTTAAGTATCTTGGCGCCAAGACATCTGGAGAGTTTTGAAAATGCCAAGTAGGGTAACTTGCCCTCATCATAGTTATAATTAAGCTGGAAGTCTGTGTAATACCTATTTACACTCTGAGAACAACTTGTGTAAAATCTACAATATTTACAGTCACTACTGCAACTATGTATATATAGTTATATGGATGAACGAGGCCTCGAAACCCATATACTCGTGCCAAGGTTGTAGCTTCTGAGCCACAACCCCAGGACTTTCGCTGGCTCAAAACCTTTGGCACTGCTAGTCAGTGCCTGCCAGCTCAACATCACATTGCGGCTTAACATCACTTTGTGACTCAACATCACTTTCTGGCTTGTTTTCCCAGTGTAAAATATATCCTGTATAAATAACATATATTAATATTTTTATCGACTGAGGATAATTTTATTTATATATATTATTAATAATATGATATTTGATACCAACGAAAAAAAGGTTAACCCCCAAAACAAGAGATAGAAAAAACAGAGACTTGCATCACGACCCTACCATCAACCCAAACCACGGTCACAAATCGTGACTTAGCAATATGGAATGTTTCACATGACTCACGATTTGTGAGATCATTTATGATTATGATGTTTGGCTTGATTTATGTTTATGGTTTCATGACTCACGATTTTAAGGTTATATGATGTTATGACTTTCGCACCTGACGGCAAGTATGAGTCAGGGGTTTCACGCATGTGACGCGATTAGCGCACATGACCTTTTATATGAATTGGATACTATGGGGAGTGTATACTATGACTCAAGCTATGAGTCAAAGGATGTTTGTTATACTATGACTCACACGGCAGTCATAGTAAGGTGGTGACTCATAGTAAAAGTCACCAGGGTTAGGGTTGTGGGAAGAGCGCCTATATAAGGAAGGGTTATGGACACAGATAGCTAGCTCTTCACGCAACTACCTAAGTAACTTCCTATGTTATATTTTACCTATTAGTTCAATCTATACTTTATTCTTATTACGACTATCCATTTATATCACCGACCGAAAGGTGATTCAAGGAACGTATCGCCAAGGACCAGTCGCAAGGGCTAGGAGTGAGAGGACTTAGCGTTCCTACCGCGACGTAAGGCTACGAGACCTGTGGAGCGGTAAGACTAGCCGTACGTAACGTTACCTGTTGCAGTTGAAGAAGATAGTGTGCCTTGTCCGGCAGAATAGGGATAGGTTTATAACAACCACCTTGATTGCGATTAATGCCTCCTATAAAATCTTTCATCCTACCAAGACAGCGTGTGGAGCCTTACGATGATATCGCAGTACGGATTCAGGCTGCTATAACATTCATCCAGTATTGCTCTGATGTGTATCCCAATCTTACATTGATTGCTCACACTTATGAGATTCCAGTCTCGAGACTTCTTATGCGGCTGCAAGGACGTCAATCCCGCCTGGAGCTTCTGAGAACCAACTTCAAACTCACAGAGGATCAGGAATTGGCTGTATTCCAATACCTAAACCGCCTAGATGCTATTAGAACAAGTTCTCGGCAGCAGATGGTAGCAGGCTGTGCGAATCCAGTCCTGCAGTATGCACATACTGGTTGTGGACCCCCGCTAGTTGTTGGCGATCATTGGTCACCTCGTTTTCTTGGACGCTACCCGGAGTAGCATAATCGAAAACAGCCTACTCTTGATATTGATCGAAAGCATGTGCATGAACAAGAAAGCATTCGGGCTTGGTTGGAGAAATATCGTGTTGTTTGTGAAAATAACAATATTGAGCCATGTGACCAGTACAACTTTGATGAAACTAGATTTCGTATTGGGATTGACAGGGATCAGTGGATCATAACACATGATCCTAGTCGCCAGGCATATCTTGGAAGTTCAACAAATCGTGAACTCGTTAGTGTCTGTAAGACTATTCGTGGTGATGGAGTGGCATTGCCACCAATGATTATAGTTCCTGCAATCATCCACCTTGAGTCATGGTATACCACTACAAGAGTTCCTGGTGACTACCTAATGGCAACTTCAGAAAGTGGATAAAAAAACGACGAATTGACCATGAAGTTGCTTATTCACTTCCAATGATTCTCTACATAGCGCCAGGAAGGCAGATATCACTTATTACTTCTTGAGGGTTTTGGTTCGCATTGTACCAAACAATTCCTTGACTATTGTGATGAATACAAGATCATTGTTTTTTGTCTTCCTCCGCATTCAAGTCATCTCCTCCAGCCACTAGATTTAGTGGTATTTCAGCCATATACACACCATCATGCAGAGGCAGTTGAAGCAGCCACACGAACAGGTTGTGGAGACTTTGATAAATCCGAATTCTTAGACATGATCGATACCATTCGTCAGCAAATATTTAAATCTTCAACTATTAGGTCTGCATTCTATGCTACAGGACTAATCCCTTACAATCCTGAAATTGTTATTGCCAAACTCCGAGAGGCTCCTCTGACACTAACTTCTTTGGCCCCGCCACCCTCCGAATCCACCTCTGGTATCTCTCTTACAATTGCCACTCTAAAGGCAATGGGTGAGGAATTACAGCTAGAGGCTAAAGAGCTACCTCCAAGCTCCCAAACTAAGTTAAAGCTTGTTTTACAAGGGGGATTAACTTTAGCCCAGTCAGGGGCATTAGCTATGGAACATATGAAACATGCAAGAGCAGCTGAGGAGGCGAGGAATGCAAGACGTAGGGCTCAAAGCAGGACCCAGCTTCAGAAAGGTGGAGTTTTGTATGATTCTGAGGGACGGGAAATGGCTAAAAGCCGGGAGGATACTAAGATAGAGAAAGTAGAGCAGCAGTTGCGTAAGGCATAAAATGCGCGGAAAAGAGCTTTGCAAGCAGAGCAATAAACGTTTCTTGATGAAATTAAGGGAAAGGCAAAGGAGATTAATATAAGGAATATAGCCAGATCAAAGGCTAAAGCAAAGGCTGAGGCAAAGGCCATGACTACTCTTCTGGCTTATAAGGTGACAGTATCTAGGCTTATTATTAAGGGAATTAACCAACATGTCAAACTGCTGAACTAGATATAAAAGAAAATGCTACTTTAAAAAGTTATGTTACGCAACAAAGTTGTTTTAAGCTACAAAGTGATGTTGAGCCAGAAAGTGATGTTGAGCCGCAATCTGATGTTGAGCTGGCAGGCACTCAGTAGAAGTACCCAAGGTTTTGAGCCAGCGAGATTCCTGGGGTTGTGGCTCAGAAGCCACAACCTTGTCACAGGTAGAACTTATCTTGTTTTCTAGCAATCCTTAATTACTCTGTCTAAGTGGTTACCCTGACTAACTGTGGCTCCCGATTACCCTTTCTAACTGAGTTACCCACCCCTATTGTACTACAAGGTTTCCCTACCCAACCTTGGCTCAGGCTTACCTTGCCTAAGTAGTTTATCTAATGCCCATATGGATTAGACTTACCTTACCAAACTCAGTGCCTAAGTACCTTTCCTCAGTTTAGGTATCTAAGGTTGTTATACCACTTTGTAAGTGTGATATACTATTCCTGTCTACCTCCTTGCAAGACCACTAGCTGGTCTAAGGTTCGATAAGCTAGAATAGCAGATTTAGGGGTTATTAGATTAAGATAGAAGGAGAAGTGCAATTCACTATCTCAAAGTTGGTTCTACCAAACACTTAACAGAATCCTGACCCTCATACTATTAACGAAAAGCCTTTCGTACAAACCAAGTTGCAACCCATAGTGAAAAGGATTGAGAACGATTTTTTGTAGAGTATTAAAATGCTCTTTCTAAGTTGGTATTATAAACACCAATTAAATCTACAATATGGATAAGTCCGGAGTGACAATTGGATTTCCAACTGAAGAAATTATTATTGGTCCAACAGATATCAAGTAGTTATAACTTCTAGTCCAGAAAGCCACAGGTGTATTTCCCTAATTGAGGTAATCAGTGTTGATGGAAGTCCACCACCACTACTAGTTATTATCTGCCCCAGGCAGAAGATTATGTAAATCTGTATTCACCACAACCTTACTGCAGTAGAAGTAATTCCTGTTTCACAAATAGTGTAATAGAATCCAACAATATTTCTACGATTATAACTGACTTGATATTGTTTATTACTTATTTGGGTTTATACCTGATAAGTGCTACTCTTTAGTTGTTCATTCCTACTTGGTTGTAACTTACGAACTGATTATTCTTTCCGTGTTTGCTTCATCACTACCTACTCCTTGCTTCTGGCCAATTGTGTTTCGCTATACTCCTGTATTACATACAAGATTTGTATAGTATTACTGATTGCTTAGCTCTACTTGTTTGCATTCTATTTTCTAGTATATTAGCTCTATCCCATCATTTTAATATTTTGTTTTTATGAATATAGTTACCTTATTATACTGCCTCTGGTAACATGTTTGTTGGATAGGATGTTTGAAATTTTGTTAAGTTTTCTTAGTTACAAGCTTTTGTATTTAAAGAGCTAGCAATCTCTTAAGGAGTTGGACTCTCAAGCCTCACAGGACTATCATCTTTAATACTACAAGTAGAGCAGTTACTCTAGTAGTTACATACCTTCATTATTGTCTATTAATGTCCTATGTATCGACACATCTCCCACTATGCTAATAGTATCACCTGAGACTCTTTTGGATTCTTTAGATACTAGAGAGTAGGTTTACAATTAGGATATACCACAGATGATATTGCTTTAGCCTTGCTTGATTACATTGTCAAACATAGTGGTCCAGGAGCAGATCTGCATTAGATTATACTACTCCTAAACCGTCATATCACATACCGCTAAGAGAACTTAATCATTAAATGAATTGAGAATCACATACTTCTATTCGGGTTCTCCTCATATCTCACACATTTGCTCCAACTTCTAGATGTTAGTGTATTTCGCCTATAGAAGCACTATGACAATAGAGCTATTCACCATGCCCTCATCTCTATTGAAATAGAGTATATGCTAGACTCTTTATACTGTTATTTAAGCTATATTCATAAGCAGACCTATGTGCCCTACTCTATCAATATTTCCTTTCAAGATTCATGTGGGGTTTGAGTTTCATACTAAAGTATGACCAAGAGAATGCGCCTCTATAAAAATAAAAGGAACTCTGTTGGAGAATAAAGTAATAATTCTAGAAGCTGTAGAAGAAGTACCAAACGTTAAAATATGGTCTTGAGTAAAGAGGAGGAGCTTGATCTACTAGCTCTTCCCAGTAGTTATTTTTATTGTTATAAAGTATTAGGTGAATGGGTGGATCGGGTGAAATCCTATTAACCTACAATCTAAGTCTCTGTTGCAATAATGGGTACAAGGAACTCAAGTTCTGCTTGCTGAAACTTAACTTCAACAAGATACCTACTCTAGCATTTAGTTTACCATTCGAGATCAGCAAATACACACACTGAATTCATGTGAGTCTATTCAGAAATGAGGAGGTATTACTGTATAATCAGCAAGGTGTTACGATCCTATGCTGTAAGCTGGTTTTGCAACAGGTAACCACTTCTCTTTGGGTTGGATGAATATGACCGGGTCGTTGTTATAGTCCGGTATGGGGCGTGGCGCTAATCTCAGCCACCATTGTAGGAGTACTATTGCAACGAGTAGTACTAGGCGGATTTCCACTATTGCTCTTAGGCCTATGCCTACGTTGTCTTGATAGCTGAACCCTATGGTTCCTATCGCACAACGCCAATAGGGGAATGAAACGGTAAAGAGGTAAAGTAATTGTATAGGAAAGAACTTAGATGTTTACGTGAAGAGTCCTAACTACAGATCGCCTAGAGGTCCTTATATAGGCACTCTTCCCTCAACCCTAACCCTGGTGACTCAGACCTGTGAGTCACACGACCTCTATGACTCATAGTGAGTCATAGTATGAAATCCATCAGCTGACTCCTCTGCGTCAACTGCGCCGCGCGCCAACCAATCATAACTCATATAATAAGTCATGTGCCCTCAAGTGGTCACATGCGCGAAACCCATGACTCATAGTGTGAGTCATGTGCGAAAATCATTACATTATATGACTCACAAATGTGAGTCATGCGCACGATCAACCAATCACAACATAACAATGATTGCACAAGTCTGCATTATGTGAAACCCCATGACTTCTAACGAGTCATAGTGCAAAATATAACAACCTTGTGACTCATAACTATGAGTCATGCGAAATCCTGCTTTGCTTAGTCACCAATTGTGACATTAGCTCCTTCCTCCCTATAAGCCAGAGTCCCTTCAGGCTTAACGTCCCATTTTCGTCAGGCATTCTCCAAACCTGTGCAATTCCTTTTTCAATTTCCGAACTTGATGTTCGGCCGACTGGTGGTTCCTCCGGACTTCTTCTAAGGTGGTGTGTGCCGCCCTAATAGTCCGGTCCCGGGCGTCAATCATTCTCTGATATGTCCGCATATCAGTTCTTTGTGCCTGGATTGTGGCTACGGCGGTGCCAAGTTGTTCTCATAGCCCTTGCAACTGTCGTTGCAAACTCTCTTTGTCGGGGATCATCTTGATTTTAGTTTACTCGCCCCCCTCTCCCTTCAACTGTATCCTCACAGATCTTTTTCTTTTCCTAATACGTGCATTGTTTTCCGTAAGGGGTGCCGCTTCCCCTGTTCCTCTTGGGTAAATCCCAGCATCGATTTTGTTGTGTCTGTGAGTACGACAAGTGTCCTTGAAACAGTGCTTCCAGGATGTCTCCTTGTGTAGTTGTTGCGGTTTGCGCAACTTGGGCTCTCGTGGAAACCAATTACTTCCTTCCTTATTGCGTCAATGAGTGTTGTAGTAATCCTCGTAACAGACAGTCCACGAAAGAGCCTTGTGTGCTGCCTGCTTTTCCCTTTCTTCCTGAGTAGCGTATAGCGGGCTGGTAGGTGTAGTAGCCCTGTGGCTATCGCCCTAGCCTTCGTCTGGACCCAATGGCATTGGGTCTTGCCTCGTGGGTTCGATTTTGACTATAACCCATTCGGGGTTTTCTTGGGTACTGCTGCTGGAAACGTTCAATGGCGATGCTGGCATTGTTGAAGTTCTCCACAAGGTACCAAGTTTTGTCGTGTTCTGGTGAGTATCCGGTGGACTTGGCGCTGTATTGTAGGCGTTTTCAGTGTATGTACGAATCGATGATTTCTTCGAGTTCATCCTCGCTTTCTCCTTCTATCTCGATTGGAGGTGGTGGTGATTGCTTTTGTGAGGGAAACTGATTGTTTTGGTATGGTTCGAGGAGAGAGATGTGGAAGGTGTTGTGGACCTTCATCTGTTGGGGCAAGGCCAATTTATAGGCACTTGTGCCCACCTTCGTAAGGATCTTGAATGGTCCGATTTTCTTGTAATCCAGCTTCTTGCATGGTCTTGTGGTCCTTATATTCCTTGGCAATAACCAGACCATGTCGCCTGACTGGAGATTTTGATCGGGTTTTCTGGGTTGATTGTAGTTTTCTTTTTATCGTAATTGTGCACCCACTATTTCCTGACATAGGATATTGTGCAGCTGACCCATCTCTTCCTTTTCCGTGGTTTCCTTTGGTATCATGTGGCCTATCGCCTCATGTTCCGGATGTTGTCTGTAGTTTGCGTAGAACGGTGTGGTCTTAATAGTTTCCTGTCTTCCATTGTAGTATGAAAATTCCGCTAATGGTAGTAATTCCGCCCAGTTATCTTGCTGATAGTTGACATAGGGCCTTAGGTATAGTTCCAGTATTCCGTTCGTCCTTTCGGTTTGTCGTCCGTTTGTGGATGGAAGGCGGTGCTCATTCTTCGTTCAATTCCAAGGGATTTTGTAGTCTCTTTCCACAAGCTTGATGTAAATAGCGTTCCTCTATTGGTGATGACATCCTGTGGTAGTCCATTGAGTCGGAATATTTCCCGTAAGAATATCTGCACAAATTCTTTGGTTTTCATATCCTTGTTGCAGGGTATAAAATGGCTCATTTTTGTCAAGCCGTCGATGACCACCAGGATGGTGTCATAATCGTCTGATTTCTGCAGGTCCGTGATGAAGTCCATTGCTATCGATTTCCATGGTTGGTGTGGCCCCTTGTTCAGTTGTAGTAGTCCGTAGGGCGAGTGCCTTATCGCTTTCGTTCTTTGGCATGTATCGCAATTCTTGACATATCTCTTTATGTCCTCTCGCATCATTGACAAATAAAATTGTCGGGATAGTGGTTCTGTAGTTTTGCTGGTTACACCATGCCCAACTACTGGGTTATCGTGATTTTGTCGGATGACTTGGATTCTGATCTATTCGTGTTCTGGTACCCAAATCTTTCCTTGAAGCCATAGGCATCCTTCCTTCCATTCACATGCCCCTAGAGCCACTCCTTTCATTTCTTTCTCTCCTTTCCTCAGGGCTTCCTGGATTGCTCTTATCTGTCTGTCTTTCGTGCTTGCTTCTCGGATGCCAAAATCTTCAGCGACAAACTTGACCACTTCCATGGCTTCGAAGTATTGTTCTTTTGGGAGTAGGATCCTTTGTTTTTGATAGATTCTCTAGTCGTTCTTTTTTGAGACATCTTCTGCTCTCCTTGTAAGGGCATCTGGTTTGCCCCCTTCCTTCCCGGGTCGGTATTGTATTTTGATTTCGTATTGACTGAGGATCTCGCTCCATCGGATTTGTCTGTCGTTGAGCTCTTTTGTCATAGTAAATGGTAACAGGGTCTTATGGTCTGTGAGGACCAGGACCTGGTGTCTGCTTCCTTTTGCATATCTTCTCCATTCTTTCAAGGCTTGGACAATGCCTAAGAGTTCTTTGTCGTGGATATAGTAGTTGCATTCCGCGGGCGTCATTGTTTTTGACCGGTATGCCACTGGCCTCCATTTTCCATCACTCCCCTTCTCTGATAGAATGCCTGAGCATACGTAATTTGAAGCGTCGGTCTCGATCATATTTTCCTTGGTTGGATCGTAGTGTACCAGTAGTGGAGCTGAAGTAAGTTGCCTGCGCAATTCATCGAATGCTTTTTGTTGGTTCTCGGTCCAGTTCCATTTGCAGTCCTTCCGCGTCAGTTGATACAGTGGTTTAGCTATACGGCTAAACCCTTCCATGAATCGTCGATAGAAGTTGCAGAATCCCATAAAGGTCTGTATTCCTCTCTTGCTTTCGGGTGGTTTCTATTCCCATATTGCTTTTGTTTTGATAGGATCAAGACTGACTCCGTCCTTGTCAATGATGAAGCCTAGGTATTTGGTTCGTTCCTTGTGGAATTCCCACTTCGATGGCTTCAGTGTCAGCACTTCTTTCTTCAAGGCTTCCATAATCATCCTGACATGGGTTCGGTGTTGTTCCTGGTTTTCTGAATATATCAGAATATCATCTAAATAGACGATACAATAGATATCCAGAAACCTGCTGAGAATCCTATTGACCCATCGCTGAAACACAGCAGGTGCATTTTTGAGTCCGAATGGCATGACCGTATATTCGTATATGCCGTATTTGGTGGTAAAGGTTGGTTTCCATTCGTCCCCGTGTTTGATTCTGATGTTGTGGTATGCGTCTCGGATGTCTAGTTTAGTAAAGACCTTGGTTCCTCTAAGCCTGTCGAGGGCTTCTCCGATCAGTGGTAGGGGATATCGGTCTCTTTTGATGACTTCGTTGAGCCCTCAGTAGTCCATGCATAGCCTTAGCTTGCCGTTTTTCTTCTTAACAAACAGGATCGGTGATCCCCCGTTTGCATAAGAGTCTCGAATCCAGCCCCGGTTCTTGTTGACCCTGATGTATTCTCTCAGTTCCTCCAGCTCTTTTTCACCCAATGGGTATAGCTTTCTTGCTGGTACTGTTTCTCCATTTTTGAGGTTGATATCCAAGTCAACCTTTTGTTGGTGAGGTGGTAGCCGAGTTTCTTCCTCTTCCTTGAACATGTCCAGGTACTGGTGGTATTCTCTTGGCACAATGTTTCTGGTTTTGTCTTTTTCTTGTCCTTTCTTGGCCTTGATAGCCAATTCAGTACTGACATTGATCCTTTCGATCCTGGTAGGGTCGTTTATCTTATAATCCCACTTGAGGATTCCTGTGACTTTGCCTCTTCGGTAGAACTTGCGGAATGACATAGCGTAGATCTCGTTGATTTCAATCTTTTGGCGTTTTGGGTGGTCCGTACTTCCAAACCCCGCTGCGCCTCAAATAGTAGGAGCCACTTGATCCACTTCTTCACATTGTCCTATGACAATCTTTTCGCATATCAACTGTGCGATGCGGTCTCCCGGCTCAACTGTGTAACTGTCCTTTCCCAGGTTGACCAGGACTACCTTGACTTCACCTGTGTAGTCGGGGTCGATTACTCCCGCATTGACAGGAAGCTGGTATTTAACTGCAATTCCGCTGCGTGAAGCCACTCGCCCATAGGTGCCTTCTGGTAGTCCTATGGCTAACCCGGTATTGACGATTCCTTGTTCTTTTGCCGGTATCGTAATTCTTTCGTCTGCATACAGGTCATGTCCTGCAGCCTTGGCTGACCCCTGGGTAGGGAGTGTGGCCGTATTGCTCAATCTTTGGATTTTGATGTTCTGGACATCCTTGGCCTGGATCGTGGAGAACTGTATCTCCAAGTTCTCTTCCAGAGCTTCCGATTCAGGGACTAAGTCCACTACTGGCGAGCTTTCGAGGCATACTCTGGTACACCACTCGCTATCAAAGGTGATCTTGTTGTTTTCCCAATCTATCTTGAGGTTGTGTCTTCTTAACCATGGCAGACCTAACACTGCCTCATAGTTGGGTAGATCTGCGATTTGAAAGGTTGCCACTTCTCTATGGCTGCCGATGTCCATAGGTACTTCCGCCCTATGGGTAATTGGTCCCATAACGCTTGGCTCCCCGTCCGCAAAGTAGATTTCCCGTATTTCTTTCACTTTCTTTGTTCGTATGCCGTGTTTGTTGCTGAATTCCTTGTCAATAAAGTTTTCTGTAGCGACCAAGTCAATCATGCCGTTGATGATGACTGTCTTGTCCTTGCCATGTAAATGCATTTTGACCAAGGCATCGTCTTTTTCTTGTTCCAATGTTTCCGTGTTTGTAAGTGCCATGTAGATATTACCGATTCCGATGGTTTAGGTTTTGTTGTCCCGCAGCCCATCTCTTACTGGGGACTTTCTTCGTTTCGCGACTCTACAGGTGTTTCTCTGATCTCCATTTCGTGTAAGTTGGTTCGTGGTTTCCAGCGATTATTGTTGGTCTTGCTGTTGAACTGCCTAGTATAGTCCTTCTCATCTCTTGCATTTCGGCAATAACTGAATCTGTGCCCAGGTCTGGCGCATCCTAGGCATAGGTTGTTGTCCCTTCTTCCTGTGAATTCTGCTTGTGAGAGGTTTAGTCGTGGACGCCTTCTGGTAGCATCCAGGTCCATTGGGTCGCCTCGGGTTTCCATATTGTTGCCCGACTTCCAGGTTCCCTTATTATTCCTGAGCGTTTCTTCTTGTTGGATAAAGGTACTGTTGTTTCCTTGAAGGTGCTTGATCATGTTGATCCAGTTTTCTTTTTCGATTGCCCAGGCTGCAAGGGCATCAACATTTGCCGCCACCATGTGGTCCGCTGCCCATGCGTCCTGGAGCGTTCGGTTAATTCCTTTAAGGAGTTGGCGTCTTAGTGAACCATCATCCTCATTCGCATCTGTAGCTGTGCGGCGAAAGTCATTCCAGTATTCCGTGACTGGTTCCTTGCCTTGCCTCAGGCAGTCGAGTTTTGTCCTAGCTGAATTTTCCGCATCCACATCCCCAAACTGGTTTTTGAGGGCTGTAATGAAATCTTCATATGTAGTCCAGGTCTCCGGCTTGCGTCCTTCTGCAAATGGGGTTATCCAGCTTGATGCTGCATCCCTTAACAAGCTCTTGACATAGGTGATGTGTTCCGTATGTCGTGTTTCTTGTGTCGCTTCAAAATATAATTGGCATTGCTCTAAGAAGGTTCGTAGTTTGGTCCTTGTTCCATGGAAGGTAGGGGGTTTCTCGACCTTGATTTGGTTGTTGGTTGTTTCTCGCTTGTTATTTATCAAAGTCAGGATCTCTTGGAACTGTGCAGTTGTAAATCCTGCTAGTTGGATTCCTGTTCCACCACCGGCAGTTGCTGGTCCAGGGGCTGACATCCTTCCTGGTTTTGGGGTTTCAGGTTCCAGAGATCCTATTGGTGAGGCAGGCTCAGGTGTCACCGGACTGGTGGTTCTTTGTGACTGGGTTCTAGATAGATTAGTGCTAATTGCTTCTTCAAGTGCAGGGCCACGTGTTGAGGTATCGATTTCGCCCTCAGTAAGGTCGATGTCGTTGTCCTTAGAGTCTGCCATTTTTGTAGTTAGGTGTTGCTTAGGTGACGCAACCAAATGTTACGATCCTATGCTGTAACCTGGTTTTGCAACAGGTAACTACTTCTCTTTGGGTTGGATGAATATGACCGGGCCGTTGTTATAGTCTGGTATGGGGCGTGGCGCTAATCTCAGCCACCAGGGTAGGAGTACTATTGCAACGAGTAGTACTAGGCGGATTTCCATTATTGCTCTTAGGCCTATGCCTACGTTGTCTTTATAGCTGAACCCTATGGTTCCCATCGCACAACGCCAATAGGGGAATGAAATGGTAAAGAGGTAAAGTAATTGTATAGGAAAGAACTTAGATGGTTGCGTGAAGAGTCCTAACTACAGATCGCCTAGAGGTCCTTATATAGGCACTCTTCCATCAACCCTAACTCTGGTGACTCAGACCTGTGAGTCACACAACCTCTATGACTCATAGTGAGTCATAGTATGAAATCCATCAGCTGACTCCCCTGAGTCAACTACGCCGCGTGCCAACCAATCATAACTCATATAATAAGTCATGTGCCCTAAAGTGGTCACATGCGCGAAACCCATGACTCATAGTGTGAGTCATGTGCAAAAATCATTACATCATATAACTCACAAATGTGAGTCATGCACACGATCAACCAATCACAACATAACAATGATTGCACAAGTGTGCATCATGTGATACCCCATGACTTCTACGAGTCATAGTGCGAAATGTAACAACCTTGTGACTCATAACTATGAGTCATGCGAAATCCTGCTTTGCTTAGTCACCAATTGTGACACAAGGTAAGGATTAAGGAAGAGGCCGATAAGAAGAGTGCTCCAGCAATAAAGAAGCATCATCTAAATATCAATATTGCGATTAACAACACAAAAGCAGCTTTAAACTAATGTGGTATGGATGTAAGAAAGGTAGAAAGAAAAAGTAAGAGGGAAGTAAGAGGAATAGAGGTTCCTGGTGGTATTGTTCCTACAAACCTATTGGTTCTAATTTTGAACCCTCAGAGAAATCCTACTAGTGATGAACTGGAGAGACTCCAGGCAGCACCTAACTTGCTAGAAGCTTTACGAGTTTAGAGTGAGAAGCTGTTGATACTAGCAATATTGATCCTCAAATACTGGTTATGGAGGATCAAACTGATGAGGTAAAAATTCAGGTGAATGATAGAAGAGCTTTAGCAAAAGAGAGATACGGAAAGGAGGTAAATATGGACAGTAGTTGTAATAGTGCCAGGGAGGATAGAGATAATATAGTTAGAGAATCAGATTCTGATTCTTCTTGTCTGTTATTTGATTCTATTACAAATAATACTGATTTTGTTATATTGAATTAATACTTTGTATTATTAAATTAAATATATATATTTGGTTAATAACTGGTAGTATGTAATTCTATTAATATTTAATATGTTATAAAGAAGGAAAAAAGAAAAAACGTCTGGTATCACACTTGCTTCCATGTGACAGTTGATTCTGCTAACTGTAAGCGACAGTGAAATAGGAGGGGAACCAGCTATTATAGTTCCAAGAAGTGGTTTGTAGATTTTAAAAGGATGCTATAGATTGGTCAGGGATTATCAAGGTTGCAGGTTTGGAAAATATTGATTTGACCAGTATTTCAGAAACCTTCATTTTGACATCATTATAATATCTCATTATCAAGTTTTGGTATCAACCAGACATACCACTTTTAAGCAAAATAGAGGTTTGCAGTGAACCTCTATAATCATGGATATAATGAAGGTTTGGATTTATGTGTCAACCAGACACACCCTAAGTATTATCTTGTGCTTCGAATATCTTCAACTTTATCTTATATTTATGACTTTCATAGTCTTCAGTATGTTTATAACCTGAGGTTCATCTTTCTACAACAAGTGTACCATTTACAAGAATAACAGGGAATTAAAATAAAATAAAGTTGAAATTCTTGCCTTGAGGTGTACTACAAAGATAAATTGAATAAGGAAGCAGAAGGAAGGTATACAATGAACAAGTGAGAGACTGAGGCAAAGACGCTATCTTGTTCTATAAGTCATATCTGTGTTTGAGATATAAAACATATAAAGATAGAACAATCCATATCCTGAGAGATTTTATGTAATGATATATAAGTATATATAGCCACTTTTGTTTGCCTCCAGGTCCTTATGGTTTGATAGTGCAAGTGTGGAAATTTCTCTCCTAGTTTAAACTACCTTGTGTTCAACTCTAAGCTCTATCTTAGTTTTATGTGAAAGCCTAAGAGACTTTAATATTTTGAGAGAGCAAGTAAAGGGAAAGAAAGAAAGAAAGAGATTATAGATGAAATAACAGGAGATTGTGAATGTTATAATAATAATATTGTGTGGGCATCTAAGCTTGCCAATTGTTTTGGAAGCTGGTGGACAAGTGGACGAGAAGATATTAGACCGGAAACCAAATACATGCTATATTGGTTAGGTTGATCAGCTTCAAAGCTTTCTGGCCCCATGAACTAACCGATAATGGAAGAGTATTTATCCTTGGCATTGTTCGCAATTTCCGTAAGTTTTACCAAATATTGTCTCTTCAAAGTTACCCTCAACAGCATGCATCGAGGTCGAGTGAGAAGTTATGGATATGAGACGCAGGGTTGACTGGTTTATAAATATAGTATGATATCTGTTTTATTGAATTTAGTTGGCCTCTTTTTTTTCTCACACGCTTGGCTAATTGCCCAATAGGGTGTTGCTTGCATCTCAGTATTTTTCCTCTTGCTGGTTGCGGGGGTTTTCAATAATTATTTTTGCTCTGAGCCCTTGTAGAGAGTGGATTCCCTTCCCTAGTTACTCCCTTTCCTAGTCTCCTCTCTTCCCTCTACCTTTGTGAGTCTTCCCCTTCACCCACGCTCACACCACAACTTATCAAACCACCACAGCTTATCACCGCAACTTACTTCCACCACAACCAACCGCTACAACCCTACCACAAGACAACTCCAGGATTTTCAAAATGTCCGCCGCTCGAGCGCCTGAAACTCCACCTCCCACTACGCAAGAGGTCCAAGAAATCCTCAAGGACATAGCAGATCTCATTTGCCCAGCGCACCAACACAAAATCACGGCCCCCTCCATCAAACCAGCTGAGAAGATAAATCATAGCATGGTGGTCGCCTGCCGTCAAGAGGGCGACACTATCTGGCAAGTGGGAATGTCGGCCAACTGTCTTGTCAAGATCATCAGGCGCTGCAGGATTATGTCTATATCCGGGGGTAAGTTCTGATATGTGTATAGACATAATATCCTATTATAAGACAGCTCGGGAACTGACACGAGAATCTGAGAAAGAATGTAGTGGGTCTAAGCCGCCCTAGTATCACCACCTTTAAACCTCTCGGCGTCTGGGAAGGGCTCCAGTGTGATGATATCCTTTGGCTTCTTCGCATTGGGCATCTCAAGGAAGGGTGGTGGGAGAATAATGCCTCGGCCTTCATGGATCAGCGTCTAGACCAAACGTAGGGCTTTTCATTTCTCCATTTTATTCCTTTGTTTTTCTTTCCCCGGGTTTATCAATTACTAGACAGAACCAAGAAACAACGACTCAAAGCAGGCGTCTACTGACGGCAATCCTGAAAACAGACAGGCACCTACCGATGCAGGATCCAATGCATCTGGATCCCACAATTATATTGCATACTTCGCTCCGGGAGCTGAAAAGCCTACTGAATCATTTGACGGTAGGGATTGGGACCGCCAGGACGGGACGCGGCGTGAGGGGGGGACTAGATCCTAAGTAGACTACCGTATCCTCGCACCGAGGGCTAACTGGGTTGGGAGGAGAGGTGATGGGTTTTTTTTCCTACTGATTGACCCGGCAGTTGAATCACTCAGTACTCACTCACGTGTCCCTCGTCTTCTGATACTTGTTCGTCCTCGTAGCTGTCTTAGGGCTGTTACTCTGTTTTCTGTAGAGCTTGATTCTCAATAGATACAGATTTTCTTCACTCCGTGGCAACGATAAATCAGTGCTGGGAGCAAGGGAGAAAATCGTGGCGGTTGTTGATTCTCAAGAGAGATCGGAATTTGACCGCTTGACGTTACTTCCTTGTCCTGAGTCACCTCTTTCTCCCCATTACCTTCTACCCACTTCCACTCCCGGATGAGACCATGGCTATATCAAGAAAGAAAAGGAATCTACCACCAATCTAGTTCGATGGGAAACCGACGCCCTGGTGCCAACATGGCAGAGCAGCGTTTATAGTGTACTTTCTAGTGTTGCGAAATATTTGAAATCACCTTCGCTCACTCGCCGACCAGTAGAAATGTATGTGGAGAATGTGAAAGGTGGGGCCGCACTTCACAGTGCTCCGATGATCACCGCAGTTTTTGTTGAAATTCGTAGGCGCCCACGCAATATACAGTCTCCACTATACTAACATGAACGACGAACCCATTGGGGTGGGAAGTGTGAAGGTACGCCCATACGTGAGCAAGCACGGGAGATCGGGGAGGAGCAAGGGAATTCATGGTATGATATATGGCGATGTTCGGACACCTTACGCTAAATCCTTAGACAAAACCCACAACCAACTACCCCAGCCCTAGAGCAAGAGAGCTCTTGTTCCGCATAATTACCCGAATACCTTCTGTACGCTTCTTTGTTTTCCACCGGTTGTGCACCCTATTTTTGGTTGCTCCTTATGGCTACATATCATTCTTCTTAGTTAACAGTCTCATTCATTTCCATTGTCACCCCGAAATATACTCTCTTCACCCAAGAGTCACCATATTGTAGCGCGAACCTGACCGCTCTATTCCCCCTTTCGTTAGTGAGGGCCGGGTGGAGGGGTTCTTCTGGAAGTTTCGAGTAGGGGGAGTTCGGGGGTGGTTATACTGTAGAAGGCGACGAATTCTGCAGTCCCGTTCTTTCCTGTTTACCTGTGTCATCCCCCGCCATTGCTTTGCCGAGGACCGGTTGACGTTCTTTCGAAGAACCGATCTTGGTATTCATTCATCCTCGAGGAGTGGTCTCTATCTTTGAATTCATATCCACATATCACTACCTCAGCTTGCGAGATTGCGTGTGCGACAGCCGGAAGCAAACATTGAGGTGTGAGCAGCAGGCAAAAAACACAATAGAAACGAAATTTGGTGTCTGATAGGCTCTTTGTTTCTTCTTTTCTTTCCTTTACTTTAAAAAGTGATTTCTGAAATGTTTCCTAGCATCATTTCATGGGTAGAGAATTTTTGGCTTCGGGCACTCACGTGGAATGGAATGTGGCGTTGCCAAGTTCAAGATAAGACACAATGGGTAGTAACTATCAAGCAGAGAATCCATGGTAACCGCCCCTCACCTATGCATAAACAACTGGATTCATTGAGCTTGAGAGAGATCTCTGGGTATCAAATCATTTGATATAATGGTTACTGTACAGAGGACCTCACGGGGTATCACCCGGAAAGGGCACGAGGCTCGTTGTTCCCAAATGTACGCTCCGGAGGAGCAGGGACCAAAAGACCATATCCTCTATTTCCTGCGAGAGAAGTGGACTTAATGTACTTCACGAGTTTAGCAACAAATGCCTAGGAGACTAGATCCTTAGTAGAATGTACTAATGAAGAGGTCATCTTGACACCAATTGCATATAGGTACTGATACTACTAAGATCAACAAGTAGGATCTGGAGAAGCACCAATTTCCGACACTTTTCTTGAAGGTCCACGAGCTCACGACGCCATAAAATCCTGTGGAGAAGATTGGACATAGTGTAGGGCTGGACGTAGTTGGAATAGGCTACCCCACATTCCTGTTATCAGAGGGTTTGCGCTTGGGGACGTAGGTGGTGGGAAAACAGGTTATTTTATGTTAACCTAAAAGTCTTGGACACCCAGGTGAGCAGCAAGACCTGGTGGAGGTGTAAAATCAGGTTTTTGACGCCTAGAAAAACTTGCTCGATGCTACATACAATTTACAAATTCCGTAGTGCCCTCAGATAGAGTACCCGGGATCACGAATGAGAAATCTGCGAGACCAGCGCTCACTGACTGGTACATGTGATCCCCTCCAAGGCACGCCCCGACATCGCCTCTGATTCGTCGTACCTTCCACACCCCGGCAGCTCTGTAGCCAAGCCTCCGAGACTTTTTGGGGGTTTCGGGAGGTCAGGTCCATTAACCTTCTGGCTCGCAGGATTCCGAATGGTCGGTCAGCAGAGGACTGGACTGGTCAAAACCGAGTGATACAAGGTGCATGGCCTTTTGGATGATCCGCTCAACGGCAAACCCCAAAATGTCAAAACTGTGGCTGCGAGGCGAAACGAGATGCCTACTGTAGAGTACGAGTAGAGCAACACAAAAGAGATCGATCGCTAACGTGGCTGTAGGGAAGTTCTCTCCACTCATTCCCCACTCACGATCGCGACACAGGTCCTTTCTCTTCCACCTATCTTCCCATTCCCTTTTCACCGACTTCCATGCTGGTAAAAACGACAAGGGTCACCACTACCCCCATTGCTCATAGCACCCGCGCATCTAGCTCGCTTATACCCCTTTCCAACTCGTTTATATACTTGTATCTCACTATCCGAGTGTCATATGGCTTCTGGGTCTAAACGATTGAAAGATAAGGGAAAGTGATATTCTGCAGGCGAGCAGAATCAAAGACTCCCAACCAAGGTAGCTGCACAGAGCTAGGGGTGATTTCGTTCCCATTGTATCATATGGCGGGTCTTTTTCTTTGCAAAACATGCATTTATTCTATCTGAGTACATTTATAATAATATTATTATGATACGCAATCTTTTTGTACAGACTGGTCTGGGACCGGTCCTGGACCGGCCCGGACCACTTGAGCTAGGCCGGCCCAGTCGCTAACATCAACGAGGACTGACTAAACGGTCCTGTCCTCAAGACCAGATTATCAATTTTATTCCTAACTAGAGGAGACACCGCACCAGTCGGGCCACTCGGAACCCCCCAGGCGCGCCTTCCGATTCAACGCACTCTCCCCATATCTGCAGCAGTATAGCCAAGCTTTTGAATTATCAGGGTGTTGGGGTAGTCTGATCCGAGAACCTTCTCGTGGCTCTCCAGCACACGCCGTCTGATCGCCTCCGATTCGTCGCACTTCCCCCGGCCCTTCGGCGCTATAGCCAGATCGCGGAGACTTATTTGGGTGTCGGGGTGGTCTGTCCCAAAAACCTTCTCGGGGTTCTCCAACAAACGCCAACACATCGTCTCTGATTCAGCGTACTTTCCTTGACCTGACTTTACCAGAGGTGGAAGCTCAATTCTCCTGTGACCCCGGTCATCACATTCATACTCTTTACCCTCCGTTCGGAGAACAATGCATCGACGATCTTCTATTTCTGCATTATTGTAGGAATCCATACCTAGGAAGTACCACCCCACGCGGAAACGAAGCTCTTCGGCAATGAGATCCAGAGGATCCCTCGTGATCGCAAGTGCATGTTGAACGTACGCAGGACCAATTGACAGCTGCTCTCCTTGGCCGTGAGGCAAAAGGCGTGAAATCACTTTCAGCGCAGTAGGCCCCCGCCCATTCAAGTCTGCCGTGGGCAAGTACACCTGTAAAGATAATTGGTCCAGGCGATGAAGCTCGTAAAATGTCTTGTTCTCACGTTTCGCAACCCTTACCAACGAGAATCCCAATAGCTTTCCAACGGTTCGACGAAACTCAACCAAATCATCTACGGTATCCCTTCCAAACCACACTTGTTCAGCAGCCCCTCAGGTATGTCCTGACGATCAAAGAATGGCTTTAGCCGCAGAATATCCCCCGCTAGGGGTATCTGTTACATGATTCGGTCAAAAGTCACGAAGCACGTACTAAGGATGCTTTCGGTCACATCAGCCTCCCGCCGGATGTCGCAAAAATCCCGTGAAAGTAGTTTCTTCATTCGTTCCTCATTCTCTCGGAAAATAGTCCAGTACCCAGATGACGTGTCGAGGTCTCGATCGTGAAGGCTCCTGAGCCCACGATAGCTAGCGGTAGGTGATGCACAGAGCACAGAATCATTGTGACAGGCTTTCTCTCTTGATCTCTTAAAATTTCCCAACTGCCCAAGCGTCTTGCTAACTCCTTGGCCTCTTCCTTCCCCATTTTTCCCACCTCGGTCATACCACAGCCCTGGTGTAATGTAACCTACCGAGATCTAGTTGTGAATAATATTAGAGTTCCTTTAGCCCCTCGGGGTATAAACTTGGCGATTGAGCTGCTGTTGGCAATAAAATCGGCTTCATTATCGGCATTGCCAATAACCAGCATCCAGTCACCACTGTCTGGACTTTGGAACCACCTTCATACACGCAGAAGAAAACCCTCTTCGTCCGCCTCAGCGCTGGCTAAAGGAATTCGGACTTGGTGTGCAACAGCCGTACGGCCCTCGCCGATATTCGATACACCACTCCCCTGCACCCAGAAAATGTCGCAGTCGTTCTTGTTGGCGCGCTAACGAACATATTCGAGAGCAGTCTGAGTATTTATGGGAGATGTCAGCGCATCCTTCTTGTCGTGCAATAGTAAATACACACCCGGAGCCGCCTCATACATAGTGTGCAGCCCGACTATGGCCTACGTTCGGAAAATCTCTTTGCCGTCTCAATTAAAGTTTTTGCAGCCAGTGAACGTGCTGTTCCTAGCATAGGTGATTAAGCGATGAGGCTTCGGTGCTTGATTCAGTCGAGACGGCGTGTTGGTCGTTTGCAGGCAATTCACGGGAATCCTGACAATACCTCTGTCCTCTGCCCTCGACATGTCACTTTGACTTCCGACTGCGAGGTTGGGCGTATCGGATAGCACATACGTGTTACTGGTAATAATATTGCTACCGAAAAGTTGTATTAGCGTTATTTCCGCTATAGCTTCCATGGATGTCGGGTTAGGTTTGGGTAAGGCTAGAAGGGTAGTCAGCCAGGTGATTCTCATTTCTGGAATCGAGGGCAACAGAGGAAAGAGTGGCCTGTTGATCCATCAGCTCCAATGCTGGGGTTTAGGTTGAGATTATGCGGTTTTTGAAGGTCGGGAACGATAGTATCGAGTGCCGGAAGCGTGTTTGGAGATGAATAATTCGAGTCTGTTTTGGAGTGGAACCCTGGGTAGTGGTTCTCGAGCCTGACAGGGGTTAGAGTTTTGGTGTTGTCTGCACGGTACATGTTGTGGCGCAGAATCAATCCGAGAATAGGGAGATCAGGCATCGAGAGTAGAGAAAACAGAAACCCACACCATTCTGAGTTCTGTAGAACTTTAGGCAAAATAATTGGCTAGGGTTCAGTTTGGATTTGGACCACAGCAAATAAGGGTACGAGTAGATGTCACTGTTGCTCCCGGTATTCAGAAATAGAAGAGTAGGTATGTATGAATAATGATATATGACAAAAACCTGCTGAATACGGTTTGTCTTCCCTGAAGCCTATTGTACAGCCAGCCACCCACCGCGACTCAAGCTGCCGATGGCGTATTGGTATAGTAGTATTGGCTAGAACCTCCGATAATATGAAATTTAACCTACCAGAGTATGATGCCAAACAACACGGCCGACCGAACAGGTTGCCCAGGGCTGCTACACAAGAAGTCCTATGGATATCACCTGCCTTTCGTCTCTCTGGAAGTGCCTTAGCGTTATCAAAAAGGCGAACGACTTGAAACTTACCACCCCCCCAAACTTATCCAGTAGCTACGCTCCGGGTCCACATTCGGAAAATCGAAGAGAGATATAAGCTAATACCTTGTGGACGGTACGGGTAATACCGCAATGGCTGCCACGAACCCCACCCGGCAGTGCGAAGAAAGGCACGACGATGGGTGGTGCAATCGGGGAGGATTCTGGATTAAAACGTGACAAGCGTGACGTCGCACAAGGCTGCCTTTTGAAAAAATTAGCCAGCAGAATTGCATGTAATATGCCAGATATACACCCCACCTCACACCTCGGGTTCAGTAGATTCTGGAGGGGTAAAAAAAAAAAGAGAGACATTAAAATATGGATACCCGCAGCCCAAGTTTTCCAAAACTCAGGCGAGAGCGCGTAGGTTGTTAAAAAAACTCTCAATCTAAATCCCAACATTCATTCATAGAGAGGTGCGACTATATAGCTAGCTATACGGGCAACCCAAAAGCAGTGCTGTACAACCTCTTGAGCCGGCACTAGGATGCATACTCTTATATCGTGTATTTCATTTGATGGGATGCGAGGCTGTCTTGGGGCTATTGAAAATCTCTCTCTTTTTTTTCCCATCCTCTTACCAAAGAATCCGGATAGGTATTACTTGGCTTGGATCGAGGAAAGTTAGCCCATCACCCCCTATGCAGGGACAACCAATCTTGGCTCGTGGAAAAAGGTCTGGCGAACTCTTGGCACAATGAAACACACAATACTCAACCCCATGATTGGCTGACTGGCCAACGAGCCAATCAGAACGACTCCGCCAGACTTAGCCACAACCCCCCGGGCACTCTGTTCGAGCGGTTGTGGCAATTTGTTGAAGACATTGCGAGGCGAGTGAGGCCGGAGAAGCAGCGGGGTATTTGCACAACCGTCAATTGGGTATCATAGGTATAGAGGGTGTCAAGAGTGGCTTTACCAAAGATCAGAACAAGAAGAACAAGAGGAGCGATTTTGCTTTTGCTTACCAGGGAACGGGAACCAGGACAGCTCGGTGACTAATCAACAACCCTCCTTTGCGCAACCTGGCATAACTACCAAGAGTCACCGTTCATCACTCGTTACAGTTGCGTTGACCAACCTGGTCTACTGTACATTGATGCTATATACTTTTTCTCGACGTTAACGCGGATATCGCATACCCGATTACTATGCTTTTAACCCATTTGGTTGGAACCCCCGCTGCTCATGTCGGGGCATAACTGATGTCAGGTTAATATTTACCTAGCTAGGGACATCTGCCCGGTAGTGTCTCCTTCTCGCTTTTCCCCTCATGGAGAGTTTCGGGGGCTAGGGGATACTATTGACCTTCTCTCTTGCTGTCTTTCCCATCGTCTGGTATGCCCTTAGCCTAGTAGGAGGTCAACGAATAGAAGGGGGCAGCAACCGGTATAGCAAAAGCCTATTCACTATGCCCTCCTATTCGTCGTTACCTCTCTACTCTCACTTCCCACAACTCTTCACAGAGCTAAAGCCACCTGTTTCCGTCTCCTCTCATCATTCTTTTGCCGCATCCCACTGCGTCCTCTCTCACGTCGACCAGCCCACCCTTTGCATAATCACCCGCACCGCAGCTCCTCCACTGGTACTCCAAGACCTCAATATTTTCAAAATGTCCGCAGCCCAAATTTCGGCGGCTCAAGTGTTGGCAAGTCTCACCACCCCACAAGAAAAGGTTCTGGAAACCCTCAAAGAGGTCACAGATCTCCTCTGCAACAGCCACACCCACGATATGGCCCTCGACATCAACTTAGGCGAGGTGGTGGAGTTGTATACCTTGACTATAGACTGCGGTGAGGGGGATATCATCTGGCAGGTAGAAATGTGGCCCGATTGTCGTTTCAAAACTATCAAACGCTGTAAGAAAGTTACTATACCCAACAGTGAGTTCACGCATACGTGCGAATACCTCCTGCTTTGCTTTGGGACCAAGGACAGGCACTGATTCGAGAATGTGAATATAGTTAGCCCGGCCAGAGCCTCTCTGCCATTTCTTCAACCACAGCACGTCTGGGGAGAGGATGTTTGCAATGAGATCCTTCAGCTTATAAGGATCGCGGATCCTGGGCACAGCTGGTGGAGGAATGATTCCGTATTTGGAAATAACGAGCCTACCAACATTTAGCAAGTTCCCCCATCTCTTATTCATCTTCCTGGTTTCTTTTCCCCCGCTGAGTCTAACAGTGAACGGGGTGGAAACAGCTACTTGTACCATCCGGGATTTGGTAAAAACTTGCAGCCGAACCAACCGAGAACCATTCACGTGGGATATCAAGCGTTCCTCGTTGGCGACGATGTCCCTGGCTACTATCACACCACTGAACGTTTTATCCAATTGCCAAGTACTCAGAATTAGTTTTGATGGTAAAAGTTGGACCCCCTCCATTTCGAGGTGCGGTACTTGTATGCAGACTAACCCGGATTGGGAATTTCGAATCATTGCGACTGAGTAGTTTTAGCTGGAGGCAAAAAGCAGGAACCAGTAACATGAGCAATACGGTAGGCTGAAAAGGTGTTTGTGTCACCGGGCCCGACTTACTCAGGGGCGGACGTTACTTGTAGCGATGGGATGGACAGGGGCTCAAGATGTCAAAGCTTTTTATCCTTCCTAGTATTTTACCTACCAAATTAAATCATATTTTGCCTCTGGCAGAGCTGAGAAACAAGACTTCAAACCCTGTCGATCTTATCACAAAAGTCCATCCCCGACTACTTGCTAGATGCTTGTACCAGAGTACAAGAATGCAATACAAGCGCGCGAGTCAGAGGCGGGGGGAGTACTTGGTTGCGAGGGGCCAATTTGGTATAGTGAGTCATCAATTATTGTCGAAGCATAGTGGGGGAAACCTTCAACCGGAGCACTTTCCAACCCAAAAAATACCCAAGTTCGATCCGCCAGGGCTTCTCAACGACTTTTGTTTCTCTCAATTTTTTGACAGAAACTGGCTGGAGTTTCGGAAGATGGAAAGATATTTCAAAAAATATTACAAAACCTTTTGGGCAAGCTTAGGGGTTTAAAGTTAGGTTGAGGGAGGACCAAATGTTGCACCTCAGTTATTTGCTGTTAATACTGCCAAGAGGCACCACTGGTCTGCCAAGGAGGGAAATTAATTGGTTGTTAACTGCATCGAGATAAAAATATTAACTTGTAATATTACAGTAAGCAAAATGAATGTTGCCTGTGCTCCGGTTTAAGCTTTCCCCTGCTATATGGACGCTCCGACACGCATAGGCAACCGGGCATTTATTTTTTCTAATCTCTGTGGAACTTGTTGAGCACGCCACTCGCCAATTCGTAAAATATCCGGATATAGAGGGGGTGTCTTGGCACCAGTCCAGACAGTCATGTTATCGAGTTTATTCTTATAGGAGACATAGTCTACGGCATGTGAGAGTTTCCTTCCCAGCAGTCAGGGTCTTTGGTGGCCATAAATTATGTTGACTATACCGGATATTCAAGCTCCCTTGGCACCAAGTCGTGACCTACGGTAGCTGATTACTCCCACTTTTACAAAGTATTTTTGTGAGGTACCTTTAGTAGGGTGCGGTGCGGGGGCGCGAGAGGATTCGTTGAAAGAGCTATGGGGAAAAGAGTGCAGCCTTGGATACACACTGCACACGTTCAATAAGTCACTTGTCCGTTGGGGCCTTACTCTATGCCGTAGCCAGATAGGAGCGTGACAGTACAGGGACAGCCCGATGCTGAACCAAGTCTAAATCGCTCGGGATTTCGCAAACAGGAAAATAAGGGGCTAGAATCGTCAAGGGAATACTCACACCCCGGTGGTTGGATGGGCTTATAAGTGCCGCGATAGTTGTGTCGTCTGCAGAGAGTGTTCCGAACGGCTCTGTTCTGTTTGCCATCAGCTGTTACCCTTAACTCGGTACCGAGTGATCGGTTATGATGGCAAACCCATATTTGCTGGTGTGGCGGGGGGGGGGACCATAGGGTCTGAAAAGACTTTGTCCTCATTGTTTGAAGCCGCTAGAGAAGCGTTTCTTGATCCACGGCTATGAAATATTGAAGTCTCCCAGGAAGCCTTTGGCGGCCATTTTCCCTCCCCCATTTCGCGTGCGGTTGCTATTGGTAGGAGCCCGCAGTCATTAGCAGTCACAACCGCCTACGGGCTCAGAGGTGTTCGGCAGGGGGACCCCCAAGAGCCCTGGTCCGGACTCGATTGCTTTTCATAGTTAGTTCTGGTGGTGATACCTCGGGATAACCGCTGGAAGGTCGGAGAGTGGGCCTTACAAGGGAAGAGAGTTGACCAAGAGAGTAGCATCAGGAGTTAGCTAGGACTGTTGGTTCTGGCAAGGGACAGAAGAGGATAGCGAGGGGTAGCAGGGGGCGTCTTCTCTGGGTTGGGGCGTGGGCCGCATAGCACCTCATAAATACCCCAGGTGCTGTCTCAGATTTGGAGAGGCTAGTGCTTTGCCGTTCTCAGCCGCAGGGCTTCACCAACTTCAGAAGCTCACATCAGTGGTTTTAGATAGTGAGGGTGCGGAACATAGCCGATGGGGTGGATTGCGGTAGTGACAGATATACTTAGGGCTTCCAGGTTGGTATTGGACGTGCTAGAGGCTTGGTAGAAATTCTGGATAGTGATAGATTTCTTACCTTTCATTTTTTTCCCTTTTCGCCTTTTTCTCTGTCTTCTCGTTTTCCGTCGAAATTCTTAATTAGGAACCTAGAAGATTTCCTTCTTTACCCCTTAGCATTCACCTAGATCATCCGCATTTCCCTTCTCGTGAGGTGATGTCAATATCTACTCGTTTTTTTGTTATCCATTTGGTTACCCCAGTGGGGGTGGATATTTGGGTGTTCTGAGACTTTCCTAACTTCGCGGTGTGCACCACGACTACATCGGGCCAGCTCCTGTACAGTGTGGATTCCAATTTCCATAGTAGCGGCCGCCGGGTGTCGTCTTCCCCATGTGGTATTGTCAGGGAAGGGCCGCTTTGGTGGTGGGCATGGGCAATCCCAATCAACGGGACAAGCTCTATGTGGGCGGCTAGTCTCGAGAGAGGCATCTCGTAAGAGAGCTTACCAATGTCAAGAATGTTGAGGAAGGGGATTTTGAAAAAGGAGAAAAGGGAACGTGATGTTGTATATGAGAGGGTTACTGGCGCAAATACGTTGATCGGACATCCGGACGTTAACGGGCTTCAATTCTCAACCTAAAAAATCCACTCAGTGATTTAGTTTCTTTTGTCGAAAAAGACCTTTTGCTTGCATGTTTGCATCGGTGGCTCTCTGCGATGACCCCCATCACCTCCATTATCCATTCCATCATACGCTAGTAGGATTCCATGGGTTGGAGGGGCATATAGTGCGTTTTCCTAAGATATTCCCCAAAACATACACACATATATATATCACTAAATTTGCAATTGGTTAGGAATAATATATTTGGTTGATTACCATACATCTCTACATGTGGGAAAACCAAGGGGTTTATTTTTTTTGGAAAAAATTTAAAAAATCAACCACCTATCCATTAGGAACTCCCATAAGAGAAACGTACACGCCTTAGTTTTGGCTCTTAGAGCCCGAGCGAGGATCCGGGTTCCACAAATCCAATCTATGTTGGGGTTTTCCAGGGCGGTTACCACCAAGACGTATCAACTTCTCCGTACATGGCATTTCTGTCGTGAACTCATCTAGATCATCAGGGGCATAGGAAGTGCCATTGTTGAGCGCAAGGTACATGCTTGCGATGCGGGTGCGGATGTAGGTGGGCATAACGGCTCGCTGGATCGAATAATTCCAAAGTTAGTATATCTCTGTCTGAATAGGGAATGGTGGGGGGGGGGACCTTGCAGGGAGTCATGAATAATGTTTCATCAACCTGGGATAACTTCTTGGGATAAAACTATTTACAAAGGGGATTAGCCTCAGGGAATGGACGCAAGGCATGGAGAGGGGGTGTTGGCGCACAAGTCTATTGCGCTCAAACCGCTTCAAGGACTCGATTTCTTCGTGTTCCTGCAATTTTGTGGGGTTATTGATGCCCTCGGGGACGCGAGTGGGAATGAGATCGGCACTCCCCAGCTCAGTCAAAAGCGCATGGGTAATCCTCTGGTGGCGAATGGTGTCAAAAGAAGGATCCGGGGGCTAGATGGCCAAGAAGAGAAAATGGGGAATAAGCTACTCAGTTCCATGGTATAAAATAACTAAGATAGTGGGGGAATGATAATACCTGGGTAGACCTAGTCTTGATCCATGTCACGCCGCTGGTTCCAACAAAGCGGTTCTGGCCATGAGGAATCTCTCTTGCGTCAGGGTCCCAGTTTGCCTCCTGGTCGTTATCCATGGCTTGGGCCTGCGGGTGGTTTGGGATGGGGTCGAGTTTTTGTTCTGAAGGTGAGGTGCTTCGTGAGTCAATGGGTTGTGTGGAGTTGTTGGATGAAGGTCATGAAGGGAAGAGAGTGGAGAGCCTTCATAACCAGGGGTGGTTTGAGCGGGAATAGTAGGGCTGGAGCAGGGCTTGTGCAATGGCCAATATCAATATAGGGTTCATCTGGTCAATGGAGGATTTCTATGGAGTCAGGATGCGAATGTTGGGGCCAGGGTTCGTGGAGTACCAGAAATATGGTGTGGCCTACGAGGTAGGGACATTTGACATTGGTTTATCAAGTTTATTCCTAACTAGAGGAGACGCCAGTGAAATTGGTAAAATTTAAGTTAACCAAGTGCTATTTCAATACTCGTTAGGTATTAGAGACCTCCTGACTGCCAATTCGGTTGTTTATAGGAAGTTTCTCAGTTCGCACGGACAAGCCAATAAACTGAGTGAGGAAGTAGCGCAACAGTGGCCTATATCACCTGAAAATTGTAGAATTGAATTGAATAGGTATCAGGATACTTGTCCAAGGAAAGAGGTAGACCAAAACAGCGGTAGGAGGGATAGGTGGGTGATAGACACGGAATGGAAACTTTTTTGATGTGTTTTGTGAATACATGTTCTTGGAGGGGCGTTGGTTTCACACAGCTAATCTGTCCCATACTGCTTTATCATCCCACATAAGATTTACCGGTACCAGTAGGGTTGTTGAACACAAGGTGGTGGTTCTTTGCGCAGGCATTGTTGCGGGGGTGCTGTGGGTGGTTGTGGGAACCATTATTGGAATGGTCGTAGAGAGGGAAATTTAGAGAAGAGACAGAGCACAGAAACTAGAGCTTAGGGGTGCCTGATAGCACGATCTCTTGGCCGGGGATTTGTTGGGCCCCGTGTTTCTATCATGGATTATGGAAAGGGTTTTTTAGACACTGCCAGTGTTCCCAAGCGTCCAGTCCGTCCGTCTTTCGCCTAGGACGGGACGGACGCCATGTGTGAGGCCTTTGCCCGGGACGGACGCCGAGTTGCAGTCCGTCCAGATCTATGCCCGGGACGGACGGCCGGGCCCTATAGGTGTCTTAGTTTGTTTCATTTTTGAATCTCATGAGCATCCTGTCTGTATTATGGAGAAGCGAAACATTTTGATTCTACTATCATGAATCAAATTTCACGCTAAATCAACTAATGCTCCTAGTGATATCTGATCCTGGTTCTGAGCTCCCTGAACCCATCACACTTCCTTGACCTAACC